>CM040628.1:1777625-1790125 GCA_022817965.1 Solanum lycopersicoides | reverse complement strand
GATAAGTATGTGCAATGCAATGGAATGCAATGTCAAGTATAATGATGCATGTCTGACCTAATGATACACACCCACTGTCTCTCAGTCCGGGACCCATGGGGGACATATCTGTCCATGTATCTGTCGCGGCGCACGACACGACCCTCGATAATAGTAACCATCGGCGCGCGATACGTTCCTCGAAATATAGTATCCATCGCGGTGCGCGATACGTCCCTCGAAATTGTACATCCTCTTTAAGTTCTCATTCTTTATCAATGCACATAACACTTGTCACAACCATGTCTCAGAATATTGCAAATGACATGTTCACACAAATAATGAAGAGATGACCATTTTCATAACATTGCACAATTCACAAACACACAAACATGAAATCACATCAACAACCTTTCTCAACACATCACACAAACAATTAATCAAATTTTCTTTTGTTATCCCTTTTTTTATCATTATAATTAATCAATGTGGACAAGTCAACCCATCACCAATCCCGTTACTCCCAATCATATACCACAAGGAAATACACGCATTTCATACACTTAACAAGGGTTTAGAAATCCACTTGCCTCAATCAATTAAGAATTCACTCCGTAACTTGAGCCTTCCCTTTTCGTTGAATTTCCAACTTAAAGCAATCTATTTAAATAAATGATCACGATAAGATTTCGAAACTAACAACATTCATATTGCTATATGTCTAACTTAGATCCAAAACTCACCCGAATTTATAGTAAAGTTTCTAATTTTTTATTTCAACCAACAGGTCAAATCTCATATAATTGCTCCAAAAACTACAATCATCATAGTTTTCATATAAAAATTACTCCGAATATTTAATTACCTATCTCAATATAAAAAGACTTGATTTATAATAGGAGAATAAAATAATAACATTAAGAATTAGAAGCCACTAGTTACGAACCAGTGACAAAAGTAAAACATGAACCTCATTTCAATTCAACTCTTATGTGACCATAATGATTATAATAATATAAATGCATATAAGTTTAACCATTTTCCTTCACCCACAATGTCACCTTGGTCATTTCTCTGACTACGTGACTGTGTAACACACCCCATTTGGTAATTAAATAATAATAGTATAATCCTTACACCATCGTTTCCAATTCCCTATCTGCTAACATATTAAAAATGTGTATTTGTATGATATATTCTTATTTCTATTCTTATCAATTCAGTCCTACAACACTTACAACTAATCCCCATAACCATTATCGATAGAAGCAATAACTTGTCCTCAATCTAGTAAGTCGACACCAAGTCTCAAATTTAATTCTTTCCACACTAAATACGTAATAATAATAATAATTTAGTATATAATGACCTCTATGCATAATCACAAGTTCATATATTAACATAAATTATACACGGTTTTGACCTAAATTCTATTCCTAATTACATAAAGAAATTTATATCAAGGATAAGAATAATTACCTTGACGCCTTAAGATGAACGTATCAATTTTTCTCCTCCTTTTTCTTTTTCTTTTCCTCCCTTTCTTTTCTTTTCTTCTTCTGCGTTTTTTTTTCTTCTGTCCGTTCTTATTTTTCTAAACCTAGCCGCCTGGCACTTTTAACATTCAGGGCACTTTGCCCTTCTTTTTTTTTTTTAAAAAAAGTTATTATTATTATTATTTTACTTATTTATTTAATTTCCTTTTTTTTTCATTATTATTAGCAACAAAATAATCCTTTATTAAAGTTCAAAATCATGTCACTCACTCTTATAAGTTATAAGTCATTTATAAAATCTAATAAAAAGGCTAATATAAAAATAATGGTTAAAAATTCTTAAAACGACTAAGAGGGTCGTTACATTAAATACAAAAAACACAAAGTTATTTGGTTTGTGATAATAAATTAAACAATTAATCATGATATTTTATTACTTAACAAAGGAAATAATTAAACATCTTCGTCCTTTTTTGAAAAAAAATCAAGCCATCACCTTGCTTGTTAATTCAAACATTTTCTTCTTCGTCGTTACTTCTTCCGTTCAATAATAGTTAGACCATCTTACTAAAAATAGTTAATTCATATTAATTGTTCAATTTATTAAAACAAAAAATTATTAAATAAATTTTTTATCCTTGCGATTAATTCTTCTTGGGTACTCTTTGTGTATGGTATTTAGTACTCCCTCACTCGTTTTTACTTGACATACTCCGCTTTTCTTGTATTACTTTGATTAATTTTCAGAGTTAGTTTGAATTTAATTAATTTAACATTTATATTTTAAACTTTCTAGTATAACATAGTAGGATCTTAGGAATTGACTCCAATTGCTCTTTAACAAGTTTTTTTTTTTGTAGTTCTTTAACGATTATGAATATTATCGCAAGTTTTGTTCTTAATAATATATTTTTGATGGTATATATATACTACACGCAGCGATACAAACTAATCATGCATTGAGTCTAGTAAAGAAAGATGATAATATTCAAGAATTTGAAGATGATAGTAAGGCGAATCGCGTTAAGCCTTTGCCCGGCCTAATGTGTACGGAAGGTAGCATCCTTATAAATCAAGGTCCAGGAGGTACACTTCCTAGTGGCATTCCATTGTACGTTGTTATAATTCAGAAAATGTGTGTGGCAAAAGGTTGTGGTAACATTCACATGACATGTGGTTGGTTGAGCTCTGCAAAATTGATAAATTCTAAGATTTTCAGGAGACTTCGTAAGAATGATTGTCTTGTCAACGATGGGAAGCCTCTAGGACCAGGATCATCACTCACTTTTGCATATGCTAATACCTTCCCATATCATATTGATGTTAAGTCTGTTACATGTAATTAGATATTTATATTGATCCGAGACTTGATTATAGTCTTTCTTAATAAGGGGAGATGGAGAGAAGTTTAATTTATATAGTCGATTATAAATGTTTTTGGTCGAATTGAAGTGTTAATTGATTGATTTATTGCACTAGGTATAGTCTACTTATGTTGATGGCTTCTTTTTTGGGTACTTTTGGTGTATGATATTAAAGTATTCTCATTCGTTCTTACTTGATACGTTTCGTATATAAAAAGTCGTTTTGACTAGTTTTAAATTTGAAGTTAGTTTGATTTAGATTAATTTAATATTAAATAGTCATAAAAAATATTATACGAAAAGTAATACAAAATGTGATTAAAAATATAATTAGTCCAATATTATTTTTAAAATATTGATTAAAATTTAAATAATTTTGCTCTCGAAAAAACAAAATATGACAATAAGCTATATAGAAAGAAGTTTGTCAAAGAGGCAACCTAAATGTTTACTATTGGTGTTGTTGCATGTTAAAGATTGTTATTGGTTTAGGGCGTTCAAATTGACTCATTTCAAGTGTTTTAAGTTTTTTAAATAATTTTTAAATACTTTTGAAGTGCTTGAATGAATTAAAAAATATTTATAAGCTCTAAGTTTTAAGTTAAAGTAATAAAAAATATGACTTATACGTTAAGAACTAAGATTCAATTCAAATAGTCTCTTATCATTTTCTTATGTTCTATAATATCATTGTTTATTTATCGAAAAGAAAAACTTACAATAAAATTATAATTTTACCATTTTTAGACATGATTATAATAATATGAACTCTTTTATGCGCTATAACGTTTACCATTATTTATTTACCAAAAATAAAAAAATCCACTTACCTCATGAAATTTAGTAAATACTTTTTCTATTTTTCAACATATGATTATAATATGGACTCAACTTTTGTTAACGTTTACCATTATTTATCTATCAAAAACAGAAATAAAGAATCTCACTTACCTCATGAATTTAGTAACAAAATCAATTCTTTACCATTTTTATACATATGATTATAATATGGACTCCTTTTTGTGCAATAATGTTAACCATTATTTATTTATAAAAAAAATCTCAGTTACCTCATGAAATTTAGTAACAAAATTATATTTTTATCATTTTTAAACATATCATTATAATATGAACTCCTTTTTGTTAACGTTTACCATTATTTATTTAGAAAAAAAAAATCTCACTTGCTTCATGAAATTTAGTAACAAAATCAAATTTTTACCATTTTTTAAACATATGATTATAATATGGACTCTTTTTTATGCTATAATATTTACCATTATTTATTTATATATAAAAAAAATCTCACTTACCTCATGAAATTTAGTAACTAAATTATACTTTTACTATTTCTAGACAATATAATTATAATAATATGGACTCTTTTTTTTATGGGGTATAATGTTTACCATTGTTTATTACCAAAAAAAAATCTAGCTTACCTTATGAAATTTGGTAACAATTTTTTTTTAGTTTTTTCCATTTTCTAACAAATGATTATAATAATGTTTACTTCTACATTTGGTAAGAACCAATTTTACTACTATTTAAAGGGGTTTCTTATTAACATCTTGTGAATCAAGCAATATAGCAAATTAAAATAAATCAAGCTTTTTTATTCTAATTTTACTTCAAATTTCTACCCAATGGCTTCATCTGCTAGTGACATTAGAAAGTAAGTTTCTTTTTTATTTTTTCTTCCTCCCATTACATTATAAAGTAATAGAAATTAGTAACAAAATTCAATGATCTGTCACTAAAAAACTTGTATCTAGCAAAAAAAAATTGATAATCAATGCATTATTAAATAGAATTATCAAATTTGTTTAATTATTTTGTGACAAAAATTATATACTATTTTGTGTGTGTAATATATTAGATTGTTATTTATTCTATAATCTTATGAGACTTTTATGATGCTTAGATCTATTAGGGAGCTCAACGAGGAATTTGAAAAAATTAAGCTTGGATTTGAAATGCTCGAAAATAAATTGTTGAAGGAAGAAATTAGCTCTTCTTGCTATTACAAGCAGTTGCATGAGCTTCAGGTCGAGTTGGAAATACATGTCAGTATTATATTATCGATGTATATTATTTAAATTTTTTAAATTATTGACTTTATGTCTTTTTTTTCCTTTTTTTTTTTGTAGGAAGGGAAATTCTTTCGCGTAAAGGTCATACTTTTGTGCAGCATACTCAAGAATATGGCCTTGAAAAAATTAAGTATTTGAAGATCTATCAATAAGGACGATTTTACTTTGATAATTAAGTTCAATAAATTCTAGTCGTACTTTATCGCTCATTTTCTCATTTATAATGTGTTATCGTTTTATCTTATCTTAATAAAATATATTATTGTTTTCTTGAAATTATTGTGTATCTATGATTAAAAATTGTAAAAATGAAAAAAGAAAAAACAACAATATAAAATACATCATATCTTAGAATTTTGAACAAAACAAAAAATTGTATAAGTAACTTTTTTTTATATATATCCAAAATTTTGATGAGTATAGTTATTCGATATCTATTCCGGCGTTATCCTTCGGCTGCTAATTTTTCAAAGATAAAAAATAAAATAAAATAAAATAAAATGAATTAAGAGAAAATAATGAGAAATAAGATGTTTTTATGTTCATGCTCATATTTTTATAGTTTTTGTAAGACACACTTTCCATTTTCAGGGATCTTGATAGAATAAGATTCATTATAAAAAAAAGAAAATGATATTTAGCAAATAAATTTGCTAGATAAAATAGATGCATGAGATGTGTCTGAGCACGTATAACTATTAAAATAAAGAAAATGAACGGGTAAACACAATTTTTTAATAATTTTCTTTTTTATATAAATATTTATATCAAAATAATAAATACATTCGAATGTGTTTAAGCACCTATAATTGTCATTTAATTATGATTAATTAATTAATATATTTATTTATAAATTACTTAATTATGATAATTAAATTAATCTAACGTTGACACTCAATGTGTCTAAGCTTCTTACTGAAAAGGAAATACAAAAACCACAAAGTTATTTGGTTTGTGATGATAAATAAATCAATTAATCATGATATTTTATTACTTAACAAAGGAAATAATTAAACATCTTCTACCTTTTTAAAAAAAATCAAGCCATCACCTTGCTTGTTAATTCAAACATTTTTGTCTTCGTTATTACTTCTTCTGTTCAATAATAGTTGATCATCTTACTAAAAATAATTAATTTATATTAATTGTTCAATTTAATAAATCAAAAAATCATTAATTAAATTTTTTCTATATTATCCTTGCGATTAATTCTTTTTGGGTACTCTTTGTGTATGGTATTTAGTACTCCCTCACTCGTTTTTACTTGACATATTCCGCTTTTCTAGAATTACTTTGATTAATTTTCAGAGTTAGCTTGAATTAGATTAATTTAACATTTATATTTTAATCTTTCTAGTATCACATAGTAGAATCTTAGGAATCGACTCCAATTGCTCTTTAACAAGTTTTTTTGTTGTAATTTCTTTAACTATAATGAATATTATCACAAGTTTTGTTCTTAATAATATATTTTTGATGATATATATATACTACACGTAGCGATACAAACTAATCACGCATCGAGTCTAGTAACATTCACATTAAATTCAAAGATTTTTAGAAGACTTCATGAGAATGATTGTCTTGTCAATGATGGGAGCCTCTAGATCATCATTCAATTTTGCATATGCTAATACCTTTTCATATCATATTACTGTTAAGTCTGTTACATGTAATTAGATATTTATATTAATTATAAGATTCGATTATAATCTTTTTTAATAAGGGAAGGTGAAGAGAAGTTTAATTTATATAGTCGATTATAAATGTTTTCGATCGAATTGAAGTATTAGTTGATTGATTTATTGCACTAGGTATAGTCTACTTATGTTGATGGCTTCTTTTTGGGTGCTTTTAGGGTATTGTATTAAGTATTCGTTCATTCGCTCTTACTTGATATGTTTCACTTTTAAAGAGTTATTTTAACTAGTTTTAAATTTGAAGTTAGTTTGAATTAGAGTAATTTAATAATTATATAGTCATAAATTATACGAAAAGTATTATAAAATGTGCTTAAAAATATAACTATTCTAATATTATTTTTAGAACGTTGATAAAAATTTAAATAATTTATTTCTCGAAAAAACAAAATATGACAAATAAGCTATATAGAAATAAGTTTGTCAAAGAGGCAACCTAAATGTTTACTATTCCTGTTGTTGCATGTTAAAGGTTGTTAATGGTTTAGGGGTGTTTAAATTGACTTATTTCAAGTATTTTAGGTTAAAATAATTTTTAAATACTTTTGAAGTGCTTTAATAAATTAAAAAATATTTATAAGCTCTAAGTTTTAAGTTAAAGTAATAAAAATAAATTAAAAAGATGACTTATACGTTAAAAACTAAATTCAATTTAAATAGTCTCTTATCATTTTCTTCTGTTGTATAATATCATTGTTTATTTACCGAAAGAAAAATTTACAATAAATTATATTTTTACCATTTTAGACATGATTGATAATATGAACTCTTTTTTATGCGCTATAAAATTTTCCATTATTTATTTATTAAAAGTAAAAAATCCACTTACCTCATCAAATTTAGTAACAAAATTATATTTTTGCCATTTTTAAACATATGATTATAATATGGACTCCTTTTTGTGCTATAATGTTTTACCATTATTTATTTATTAAAAAATACAGAATTTCACTTACCTCATGAAATTTAGTAACAAAATTATACTTTTACTATTTCTAAATAAATAATTAAAATATGGACTCCTTTTTGAGCTATAATATTTGCCATTATTTATTTCTACAAAAAAATCTAGCTTACCTTATGAAATTTGGTAACAAATTATTATTTTTTTCCATTTTCTAACATATGTTATAATAATGTTGACTTCTACATTTGGTAAGAACCAAGTTTACCACTATTTAAAGGGGGTTTTCATCTTGTAAATAAAATCAAGTGATATAGCAAATTAAAATAAATTAAACTTTTTTATTCTTATTTTGCTGTAAATTTTCATCCAATGGCTAAACCGGATCATGACATTGAAAAGTGAGTTTCTTTTTTATTTTTTCCTCCTCTTATTATAAAGTAATAGAAATTAGTAACAAAATACATCGATGTCTCTCTAAAAAACTTGTATCTAGCAAGGAATATTTTATAATCAATGCATTATTAAAATAGAATTATCAAATTCATTTTATTATTTTAGCAACAAAAATTGCATACCCTTAAATATTATTTTGTGTGAATTATATTATTAGAGATAATCTTATGAATCTTTTATGGTGCTCAGATCTCTTAAGGAAGTCACAGAGGAATTCTCAAAACTTAAGCTTGAAAGTGAAAAGTTGAAAAATCATAAACTGAAGGAAGAAATTTGCTCTTCTTGCTTTAACAAGGAGATGCGTGAGCTTGATGTCCAGTTGGAAATAGCGGTCAGTATTATATTATCGATATATATTATTTAAATTTTTTAAATTATTGATTTTATGTCTTTTTCTTCTTCTTCTTTTTTTTTTGTAGAAAAAAAAGTTGTCTCACCTTTCTCTTCAAATTTGGTGGAGTGCACAACAAAAGAGGGACTTGGGAAAATAAAGTATTTGAAGATCTCTCTATAAGAACAATTTTACTTTGATAATTAAGTTGAATAAATTCTAGTAGTACTTTAGTGATCATTTTCTGATTTATAATGTATTGTCATTTTATCTTATCTCAATGAAATCTATTTATTGTTTTCTTGAAATTATTGTGTATCTTTAATTAAAAAATATAAAAATGAAAATGCAAAAAAAAAACTAAAAAAATAATGATATAAAATGCATTATATCATAGAATGTTAAGAACAAAACAATAGATGTTTGTTTGAGAACATATAACTATCAAAATAAATAAATATAAAATTAGTAAACACAATTTTTTGATAATTTTATTTCCATATAAATATTTATATCAAAACAATAAATGCATTAAATGTGTCCACATATAACTGTCGCTAAATTATGATTATTAATTAATATATTTTTTTATAAATTACTTAATTATAATAATTATATTAAACTAACATATGCGTCAAAAAAGCACAAAGTTATTTGGTTAGTGATGAAAAATAAATCAATTAATCATGGTATTTTATTACTTAACAAAAGAAATAATTAAACATCTTCGTCCTTTTTTAAAATAAATAAATAATATTAAGCCATTACCTTGCTTAATAATTCAAACATCTTCGTATTTTATTACTTCTTTCGTTCGATAATAGTTAATCTTTTTACTAAAAATAGTTATCCCATATTAATATCTAATTTACTAAGTCAAAAAATGATTAATTAAATTTTTTCTATATTAATTACTCTTGCAATCATTTTTTTTAAAGTGTTCACATTTATTTGTAAAATTCTCAACAAATTTTTTTAAAAAGCAAACGAGTAAAAATTATCTTTTTATTTATGATTTCTCAATATACGTATAAAGAAATAATTAACTAACATGAAACAGATGAAAAATAAACAAGTTAAAATTCAAGCCTTTATATATTGTGGGGACAATTATACATTAAATTGGTTTTTCTTTCTATTTATTAAATAACAAAAGTCACAATGATATGTTCATTATATTATTTCTCTGTTCTTCTTTTTTATTTAGATTTTATGTTTCACTTGATGCCTCTTAAATTTAATTAAATTTCTTTAATATTTAAAAAAAAATCGAATTACAGTGTTAGGTGATTGATTTATTGCATTAGGTATGTTTTACATGATTAATTAAAGGTTTTATTAATTAGGCTTCTTTTTGGGTACTCTTTGTGTATGGTATTTAGTATTTTCTCACTCGTTTTTACTTGACGTATTTTATTTTCTATTTAGAGTTAATTTAAATTAGATTAATTTTAACATTTTAAAATTAATTTTTAGATATTCAAAAAAACTATACGAAAAATACTATAAAATGTGATTAAAAAATATAATTATTTTCATATTATTTTAAAATATTGATCAAAATTTACATAATTTAACTCTTGAAAAATAAAATAACGAAGGAAATGCTATATAGAAAGAAGTTTGTCAAAAGAGGCAACCTAAATGTTAACTATTGTTGTGTAGGACCGGTTTGAATTGAATTATTTTAAGTGTTTTTAGTTAAAATAATTTTTAAATACTTTTGAAGTGTTTAAAAATATTAAAAATATATATTTATTATCACTTAATTTTAAATTAAAGTGATAAAAATTAATCAAAATTATAACTTGTACGTCAAAAACTAAAATTCAATCCAAATAGTTTGTTATCCTTTTCTATGTGCTATAATATTTACCATTGTTTATTTACCAATAATTTTTTTTTACTTACCTCATGAAATTTAGCAACAAAAATTATACTTTTACCATTTATAGGCATGTGATTATTGATAATATGGGCTCCTTTTGTTTATGTGATATAATATTTATCATTGTTTATTTACCAAAATTAAAAATCTCACCTACCACATGAAATTTAGTAACAAAATTACATCTTTACCATTTTTAACATATGATTATAAATGGACTTCTTTTTTTCTATAATGTTTTTACATAACATAACTCAAAAGCTAAGTTCGCCTAAAAACACATGACATATGTTGGATACAATCCTAGCAAAACATGAGTCTTAACAATGGTAGTTTGGTGATGAGATTATATTTCAAATTTTTCTTTCTTAGAACGCATTGATTTGACTCCCCTATAATAAGGGAAACCAAATATGTTGTTACCTACCAAGAAGCATAAATTCAAATTCTGCATTTCTGTTAGAAGAACTTTCCTAATGTTTCGCTGATCAAAAGAAATTCTTAATTGAAAAATACAAGTTCAGCTAATTAATAAATTTTTGCGCTCTTTGATTTAACATTTCTCCAAAAGGCATTACACTTTATGAGATATGACACAATTATATAAGATTCGAGCAACGTAACTTCTCGACTCAGTCCACGAATTTCTTTTGCATTAGAAAAAAAAAATACATACTTATCACAATTCAATACAAACACTTGTGATTGACAATTAAACAAGAAGACAACAACAAAAAAAAATAATGGTAACGAAAGACAACATTACAAACATTTAAGCAAATTCAAAAAAAAAAGACAAACGACACCTCTTAAACTATAATCGAAATTTATATCAACTATATTGACGAAGTCTCTATAGAAGTTTGATTCGATTCATGATTAGAAAAATTCTATTTGAAGGCATCACTCCCCCCCTCCCATAAATAAACACCATGCAACGACGATTTAAAAGTTTAGTCGAAGCTCCAAATAATGTCTGAACAACAATCGGAAACAAAAAAATCAGCCTTAATCAGAAGTCTTGAGTCATCTCTGCAAGAATTTGGGAGCATCACATCACCCCCTACCCCCCCCTCCGAAAGATAACTAACAACTCGATTTCAATTTAATCGAAGTACATCACAAACAAAACACAGTAACATATACCAGTTCGAAATAAGGTGTAAATCGACTATCACACCAAAAAAAATCAAATTATCCCAATTCAAATGAGTTTCCTTTGTCTAGAATAATCCTAATCTGATTAATCTAAATCTAAAACATTCAATAAAACTAAAATAATCTTTTTTGTGAAACAAAATAACTCCAAAGAATTAATCAAAGAAGAACATACACTACATATATTGAGAGAAATTAAATAACTTACTGATTAAAATCTAATGTTTAGAACTTAAAATATTTGCAAGATTTAATTATATAAACTACCAATAAATATGCTAAAACAACTGTGCTCACAAAAATATTGTCATAAAATTGGTCTTTATAGAAAAAAAAATAAGAGAGGGTGAAAAGCAATTATGACCATACATCCCTTACTCTACTTTCATCCTTCAACCTCTATAAGACATTATTTAGGTATTTTCCGCATTAGACAAATCAACGTTTTTCAATTTTGTTTTATGAAGTAAATGAGTAACATCATCATCAATAATAAATATCGCTATATGTATTATTACTTACCCCACATTTAAAAATTTACTTCGAAATAATCACCATGTTACTATTTTCTTGGGAAAAGTCTATGAAAATATATTTGAATTTATCGAAATTGTCTGTAAACATATCAAAATTTGGCAAATGACATTTATGTCCCTGCCACTATTCTAATAGGTAGTTAACAGTATATTGCGTGTGTGCTCACGTGACAATAAAAATATTGCAATAGTTATAAATAAGTAATGAGTTCACCATCACATATATACCTTTAAAACTACACTATTAAATAGACAATTGGTATCATAACAAAAATTTTATCAAATTAAAATACTCAAACTCTTTCTTTAAATTAATATATGAATATACGACTTCTTTACTTAGCTACCAAACAAGCTTTTACTAAACTAGAAGATACTTACTATACTTCATCACTTAATCAAATTTGTATATGATGTAGAATAACTTTTACAAGCACTTAAAAGTAATTTATATAAAAATAATAATTCATTATTTGTCAGAGGATTGCCATATATAAACCATTAGTAGAATAAATGAAGGCAAAATTATATGGTGCAGATGGGAATAAAACTAATACTATCATAGAATTTGTGTGAATATAATATACTCAAATAA
>CM040628.1:1760803-1777600 GCA_022817965.1 Solanum lycopersicoides | reverse complement strand
TCTCGCAGTATAACATGTCGAGTATAACCCTTCCTTCGTCTTCTTTGCTCAAGGTTACACCATCAATAAAATCGTTCGTCTTTACCAAACCACTCTGTTCTTCAGTGAATTCTATTTCCAAAGCATTTGAATTGAAATCTTCGCCTTCGTTCAAATTCATTGCAATGGCAACATACAGAGTAAAACTCATAAGTCCTGATGGCATGGAGAACGAAATTGAAGTCTCGGATGATCAGTACATACTCGATGCAGCAGAGGAAGCTGGTTTAGAGCTGCCTTATTCGTGCAGGGCCGGCTCGTGCTGCACTTGTGCAGCACAGTTAGCTTCGGGTTCAGTTGATCAATCCGAAGGTGCATTCCTCGATGATGATCAGATTGAGAAAGGTTATTTACTGACCTGCATTTCGTATCCGAATCAGACTGTGTGATTCACACACACAAAGAAGAAGAAGTTCATTGAGTGTGTGTTTGTTTGAATCAGTTAACTCATTTTATGTCTTTTATTGTATTTAGAACAAAAACTTGTTCCAGGGAAAGAGGAATAGGAAAAATAATAAGAAAACATAGGTGTATTGCTTTCTTGAAAATGCATTAAATTCATTGAAATATTTGGAAAATATATTGGTTTAAATTAATATTGTGGGTTAACTGTAATTGAATTAATTATTTAAGTCCAGTAAACGCAGATCAACAAAAAGCATTCAATTTCATTGTGGTGGGTCAATATCTATCTCTCTATAAAAAGTATATATTTGATATTTGATATATAAATATATATTTTGTGAAATGTAAATTCAAAGAAATAGACGGACGAGGGAGGAAGAGAAGTGAGCGCAAAAAGAAACAAGATGTATTTGCTAGATATATTGTATTTTAAGGCAAATACACTATCTTTTGAGACAAATAATATACATTATACATCAATGCCCTTTCAGAATCAATAGTGATTACAGTGCATAGATATACTAGATATATAAATACATTTTTATGAAACTAATATTGGATACATTGAATAAAGTTAATGTATATATCTGATACTAGATATACAAATATATGATTTTGTGATATACAAATACAAAGAAATAGATGGACTAGGTGAGGAAGAGAAGTGAGCACAAAAAGAAAACAAAATGTATTCGCTAGATATATTATATTTTAAGGCAAATACACTATCATTAAAGGTAAATATAATATATCTAAAAATTACTCAAACAAAATATATAATTATTAAAATTATCGATGTGTTTAGTGATTAGCACCTAGTGTGCTACATGAAAGTTGCTCTTTTTTCATTATGAGTTTGAAATCAAAGAAATTTTAGGCTCTATGTGGCCCACCATTTTTTTTCCATATCAAAAGCAAGCTGGAAAAAAAATGATGGGCCAAATAGAGATTTGATTTTTTAATAACGATTTGAAAAATAAGCTATAAAATATTTTAATTTTTTTTTCTTCTTCTACAAAAATTATAATGGTGTTCAGATATTTTTACGAATTTTAATTATTTTATCTGAATCAATATAAATTGTGATTACATAAATTAAAAAAATTTCACTCTTCAAATCCGAAAATGGTTAATGAGTTAGAAGCACTACTTTTATTCTTGTAGAATTATTTCTATTTTCTTAAGCTTTTCACGTTTATTTTTACAATCATTTCTATTTCCACGTTTAGTTTTACAATCATAATAACTTAATTATAGTCAAACCTAAAGTCATTATTATTTCTCATTTTCAGCATTGGCTACTTTTGAACTAACAACCTATACATATATATAATATTGTTTTTTAATATTAAATGGGCAGAAAGTGGAAGGTCATTATCAAATAATTCGTATAAACAAGTGGATTATTACCCTCTATCTTAAATCAATGAGTACTAAATTCAAAATTCAAAATTTCAAAACAAAAGTTGAATATATAATTCACAAATTATAAGAATGAAATAAAAAAAGGTTTAAGATATGTGTCTTTATTTACTAATCGTATTTTAAGAGGTTTTATTATCTTCTTTCATCTAAAATATTTTCCACCTACGACGTAGATGGCAAAATAATAACAATATACTTCGTGTAATTTTATAAGCAAGAACTAAAATTGATGAAAAAATAGATATGTTATTTCAGTTGGACCTCGACTCAAATAATAATATATATCAAAAACAATTTGAAAAGGAAATGCAATAATGAAATTTAAAGTCATGTAATAGCAAATAATATGACAAGAAAAACAAATGAAACAACATGTAACAAAAAATCAAAAATAAGATAGACCCATGCCACCAACAACTTTCCACTATTTAAAAAATATTGGGAAATGGGATAAATATATCCTGACTATCGTAAATGGCGTGTATATACCCTATGTCATGTTTTTGGACATTGATGCCCCAGTCATCCAAAAACTATAGCATATATGTCTTTCATTCAAACGGAAGGCTAAATAGGGACATGTGGCACAATCTTATCCGTTGATTCGATATTTAATAAATATCGGATCGATGGATAAGATTATGACGTGTGTATGTCCGTTACTATAAATGAAATATGTGCTCTAGTTTTTTAACGACATGGACATTAGTGTTCCAGAAGTATGATAAAGGATACCATTTACGATAGTTCAGATGTATGTTTGTTCTTTTTCCCAAAAATATACCGATATATTTGAACCTTTTCACAAATCACCCATACATATATACTATTTTTAATATTAAATTTGTAGAAAGTAGAAAAGTCATGCATCAAATCATTAGTATAAACAATTGGATTATCCTTTTTCTCAAAATAATGAGTACTAATTCAAAGTGCAAAGCAACTCGAAATTGAATATATCATATATATATTTCACAAAATTTAAAGAATTGAGAAAATTTCAAAATGGTGGGACCCGTATATGTATTTATAGTCCTTGTAATGGGCCAATTGGGCCTCAAATCACGGCCTAACCAGACAAACAAGTGGGCCCATTAAGCTTACGTGTAAAGCCCAATAAGTTGCCGCTCTATGACTTTGACCGGTCAATAGACTCCAGCCGGCTCACACCAACCGAACCGGCCGGTTCAACATTTACATTAGCCACACTCTTTGCTCTGGACCGGATCTTAAAAATAGTTCTTAACTTTTTCCAAAACCCGGTTCTTATACCTTTTTCTTTCTTTGACCTAACTCTTCCAGTACAAGAAACTTTAGGTGAACCCGGTTCACTCACATTTGTTGAACCCTTTCTACCCGGTTCAGACCGGCTTCGGAATAAACGTCTCGGTTGCTTGCCTTGCCGGAGACTTAAGTCGGTCGAGCTAGTTTTATGAGACTTTGGAAGAGAAAATAGAGATGAAGATTTCGGATTTGGATGATGATGATTGAAAGAACGATGAGAGAATGATTTCGAATGATGATCATTTGACTTTCCAAAAAAACCTAGTTTCATCGATGTCTTACGTTGTATCGTTGCATTTTCATCGAACCAATCTTGTTCCGAGTCTTTTGGGATCCAAAAAGACTCCGGAGGTAGATCTAACAACGTCTCCGGAGATTTCATAACATGTTCGTTATCTTGAACTAGGGTTTGATGATCAATATCTGTACGAACCTGATTCTCATCTAGATGAGATCGTAGAGACATAGTTTAATTCAAATTTCAATATGAGTTTGATGAATATAATGAGAGAAGAAGGAAAGAAAAAAATGGGAATATGTTAAAAAGAGAAGAAGATTCAAGGGCATATGGGTCATGATATCTCACATGATATATAGTGACAATAATTGAAACATATTGTTTTGTAAATGACAGACGAATCACGTTATAGGACCAAATTTAATTTTGTCAGCACTTGTAAATATATTTTTCTCAAATATATTATCTTTTTTTAATACTAATATATTTCGTGGAAAATGACATATTTGTTATCATGCATTAGTAGTTATATATGTACGTGAATAATATGGCTGCTTAATGTAGGAATAGACTTTATATCTGTTACATTCGTCGAATTTAGTAACTTTAGTCTATATTTTATATATATATAAAGAATTTATTAAATATTTATAAATTATTATTAAAAGAATCAAAATTCTAAAATTAAAAACTTCAAATTTTACTTTTATATAATTTGAAGAAAAATATTTAATTTAGTTGCTCATTTTTTAATTAGCTTACGTGGCTTCACCATCCAAGATAAGTATATGGAAATTTATTATTAAATTTAGACAAATCAAAGATTAGGAACTAAATATAAATAAATAAATATAGGAAGAACAACTTTTCTTATATTCGGCCTGGCGGCAAATTTTGATACGCGTTATTTTCATCAAATCATATTAATATATTATAGTTTAAATAAAAATAGAGAGGGGTGGGGGCAGAATTAAATGATAAAAACTTATGTGCTAATAGATATTACTTTCTTTATTCCATTTTATGTGTTAGTTGACTAGTTAAGAAAATAGTGAAGACTTTTAAATTTTATAATTTTAAATTAAAAAATACGTATATTAATATATGAAAATATCATTTGAAATTTTGTGATTTTAAATAAATCATGTGATATATTTAAATTATAGAGGTACTAAATGTAGAATTTAAAATTTTTATAACAATATATTATAAAAAAATACGACATGTAAATTGAAACAGAGCTAGTAAGTATATATAATTTATGAATTTACTGGTTAATGCAAAAGACATAGGGAATTTGCTAGCTACATGGGCTATAGACATTTTGTTGCTCTTAGTAGGAGTCTGTCAACATCAATTGACTTATATTTACAGAAAATATTTGATGTTTAAATTTAAAAAAAGGGATAATGCACAAGTATCTCATCAATCTATGTTCAAAATTTCAGAGATACACTTATACTATATTAAGGTCTTATTATTCCCCTGAACTTATTTTATTAATAATTTTCTACTCCTTTTTGGCTTATGTGACATTATTTTATGGGCCTAACGCTGGTTGACTTTTTTTTCAAGATAGTGTCATGTAGGCCGAAAAGGGATAGAAAATTACTTATAAAATAAGTTTAGGGGGATAATAGGACCTTAGTATAGTACAAGTGTGTTTTTGAGATTTTGGACATAAGTTGAGAGGATACTCGTGCATTTTCCCTTAAAAAGAATGATATTTAGAAGTTAAAAGTTATGTTTAGACACATAATTGACTAGAAAGAGAAACACACATGTGGTGATAGCCTTCTGTAGATTGAAGAATGTGTTGCGGATTCGACAAAATTAAATTTGGGTTGTTCAAATATGTATAGACACTATAATAATTAATAAAAATGATTTTTAATAATGATAAATATATTTCTTAATAAAGAGTGTTAAATTTTTTATCGGTAATAATTTATCGTAATTGGATGTAATGTCGTATAGGCTATATGGACATTTAAAAATGGAAAAATTATTCAACTAGTCACAATTCCTAACTTAATTAGTAAAAACATCTAAATTTTAAAATAATTGTTGAAAATGTCAAAATGTCAATATTTTAGAAAATAATTTGTATTCAAATTTTATTTCTCAAAACAGTAAACAGTCCAACTTTGAATCAAATTCTACTTCCATTACCCATTTACACTTCTTCTTATGCTTTATTACCATTAAATTTATTTTTCATCTTTCACTTTTCAAATTTTTTTTTCTTTCATCAACTTTTCATTTTTTCACCATCTCCATCATTCACTTTTTCTTTTTTTCCATCAAAATTTCACCATTATTCTCTTCATTGTTGTAGAAGAACTAATTATTCAAGTTCTTAACAATTTGTTCACATCTACCAATTAATCAAGAAATCTCTCAATTGATAAATGTATTTTTGAATTCATCATTTATTTTGCGAGATTTTGTTTTCAAAATCACACGATCGGATTGTATGTATTGAGGATTTTCCGTCATTTTTTTTTAATTTTTATGTGAGTTTGTTAACTTTCTCATCAAATATTTATGTATTTCAGATTTTTAGTATTTAAAATAATTTTTGTCGATTTTTTTTGTGATATTTTTTTATATTTCAAATTTAGTATTATCCACATTATCATTTAGGTATTAAGTTGTTTCGCAAAAGTATTTGAAGTATTTTAAATATATTGTAGTTTGCAGTCAAATTTATGTTTACAAAGTGATAATCTAAATACAAATCTGTATTTTGATTATTTAAAATTGTGAATGAATACGAAATCAAAAATAAACTAGTTGGTATAAACATATAATGAGCAAAATAAAATACAAAACTATTTGTCTGATGCAATTAGAATGAATACACATATAATGAATACATAAATAAACTTGTTTTGGCTTTTTATAGTTGAGAATGAATACAAAATCAAAATATAAATA
This sequence comes from Solanum lycopersicoides, assembly GCA_022817965.1. Lineage (NCBI taxonomy): Eukaryota > Viridiplantae > Streptophyta > Magnoliopsida > Solanales > Solanaceae > Solanum > Solanum lycopersicoides. The sequence goes on along the minus strand of CM040628.1, from coordinate 1,771,269 downwards.
CAAAACTTTATGATATACATTAGGACGAATACAAAATCAAATCTAAATACAGATTTTATGGTATACATTTTACGAAATCAAATCTAATACAAACTATTTGGTATACAAAATGATATTGAAAATAAGCAAAATAAAATACGTATGCAAGATGGATGAATACCTATATCATGAATACAAGAGTATTGTATTCTAAATACTGAAAAATTTCTTAAAAGGAAATACATTAACTTAATAACCTAAACATGATAGCCAAATAACTTCAATTTCAGACTTTTTTAAAGATAAATTATAATTTCATAACGTCAAAATATGTCTTAGTAGAATAAACTGCTTCAAAAAAAATTAAGAAATTAAATTGAATATTGAATTTTTAGAACAATGATGATAGGCGTGTTTTTTAGAACATGGTGAAAGAATAAGAAAGATATGGAAGTTGGTGTATTTTGATAAATTGTCAATTAGTTCTTTGTTTTTGAATTTTTGTAACTGATAAGACTTTTAATCAATTGTTTCTTTTTAATATTTTTCTCTCCCCTTAATTTCTCCTTTTTTTTTTTAACATTTTTTTTTTGACATTTTTACTAAATATTAAAAATATTGACAATGAATCCTATTAAATGTCAAAATATTGACATTTTAAAAAAAATCCCTTTAAAAATTACCTTCATAAATATATATTTAGTGGCAATTAAGTTATAATCGTTAATTAATTATCGCTAAAGATAATTTTAGTATAGTGAATTAAATATAGAAAAAATATGGCTCTAAATACGTTGTCCATAGTTTACTCAAGAAAACTCAATATACATGCATACCTATAGTATAAATTGTGTAATACTTATCAAGATGGATTGTAGTGAAATAGTGAAATTACTTGACTCTTAATCAGATGTTTCAGATTCGAGCCTTGAATATGGAGAAAATACTGTTGGAAGCATCACTCCTGAGTGGACTCTGCACGATCCAAATGGAATCTAATCAGGGCTCTAATGTGGACTCCGAACAACGAATGAAAATCCTAGAAAAAATTGTGTATACTTTATACTAAATATACTTATTATAGCGATAATATACATTACATATTATACATACCTATTGACTATATGTTGTACATAGTGTATATGTTGTATGTTTTCACTAAGTACTAGAAACAAAGTCTTTTTCTACATTGATATATATAGTAAAAAATCTAATATATATATAAATAATGTAATTTTTTAATAGAAAAAATCTAATAAATTCCCATCAACAACTCCAACGCAAAGGAACCATTGATGCGTTCAACTTTTATTGAAAGTGATAACTTTAGATTACTTAGGTTTGGCTAAAATGAAACAAAGAAACCCAAGCTATATATAAAAAAAGAAGAGGAATCATAGTAATATTTGGCCCACATGACCTATTATATTAAATGGATAATAGCGGATTTAAAATTTTAAATCATTCGATTACCTAATTTATAAAATAAGTATAAAATATGGGTGTGTTTGGTATGGAGGAAAATGTCTTCAATGGAAAATGTTTTCCTGGAAAATAAGTAGATTTTAGACTTATTTTCTCATGTTTGGTTGGTGAGTAGAAAATATTTTTCGGAAATGATTTTGTGTTTGATTTATGAATGAAAAATATTTTTGAGAGACATCTTTTATTTTTACTAGAGTAAAAAATAATTTATGAAATTAAAAATATTTTTTAAAAATAAATTATTATTTTTTGGGTGGTGGTGGTGGTGGTGTGGAGGGTAGTGGATGGGGGCAGGGGGAGGGGGTAGGAGTGAAAAATAAAAAGTTGAAGTTGAAAATATTTTTAAAAAACAAAATTAATTTTTTGGAGGAGGTGGGGTTGGGGGGTCAGGGATCGGTGAAAAAATAAAATTTTGAAATTGAATTTTTTTTTTTAAATTGACGTTTTCCCCCCTAAAAAATATAATTTGAAATTGGAGGAGAGTTTGGAAAATGTTTTTCTTAATTATTGAAGGGAAGTCATTTTCCTTAATTTTGAGGAAAATAAGTTGATTTGAAAAACATTTTCCAAGATTTTGTCCCAACTAAACATGAGAAAATTGAAAAATATTTTCTGGAAAATGTTTTCCTTCATACCAAACACACTCTATATGTGTTGGATATAATAGGGTATATCTAAATACAAAATATATATGCATATTTCACCTTTTCATAAACTAGTTGGCCTAATGATATACATACATATTTATAAGTTCTCTAATTATTATATTATATTATTAATAAATAATTAATTAGTTTAATTTATATTAGCCTAACAGTTTATATCCGTAAACGGACAATCTTCTATCTCCTTTTTAAAAAAAAGTCTTTCAATCTTTATCTATGTTATCCTAAAGAAAATTGTATCAAATAATTACTATTAACCGAGAGATCATCTGTGAAATCAAATTAATAAGAACATATATTATTCTTTTGAAACAAACTTAAATATATACATAACACATAAACTAAAATAGAAGAAGTACAAAATAAATATGAATATCATGAGCTAAGACATAAAAATAAAACAATTCAGTACACAAAATTTTACATATTCACGAATTTTATGAATAAAATTACGTTTAAAAGATATGATATAGTCTATCTTACATGATGTCTAAACTAACACGATGTATATTATTTAATTACGCATCATCGATTTAGGCAATTTAATATTTTTAGAGACAAGAAAGTGTGTCCTAAGATTCGTATCACTTATATATATTCAGCCCCCACTTATCAATTTATCTTTACACTATTACTTGATAAGATCACATAAAGAAAGAAAATAAATTATTGTCTTTTCTAACTTTAATAAAGTTTTTTTTTTTTTTTTTTTTAAGTGAGAAAATCAAATCAAGAACAACATACAAAAGGCTATAAATACTGGGAAATATTTAGAATAAGATCAAATTAAAATTATTTTCATGGGAGTTTTTGAATTTATTCTATAAAAATGGGAACCAAGAAAATAATACTATTATTATTTTTGGCCTTCTACTTTTCATGTGGATTTTATCAAGCCAATGGTAATTTTTTATTTTTTCTTTCATTTATACACTTTCTCAATTCCTCTATGTTTTTTTTAATATCTTTCAATTTAAATCAAGGTGTTGATATGTTGCTATTTTATATATAATCTAATTATTTAATAGAAAGGAAAACTTCGTATTTTACCTAATTTCAATGAACTGAGATTTTCTTTTCTTTAACTTTTTACATATGAATCATAGATTAGGAAAACATGGGAAGATTTTTTTTAATAAAAAAATTCAATTATTTCTTTGGTGCATCTCTACGCGAGCACAAAGAGAAGAGAGTTCAATCTACGAAGGGTTCGGATTATCAGCCCTAAGAAGATTTAGTCAACAAGCTACAAATTCATTTGAGTACAATAATTTTAACTAAAAAATTATTTGTACAAATTTTTTGATCATTTGGAAAAATTATCGAAGTTTCACACTATTTCAGCGAGAATCTATTTCCCACCATATATTTTTCATAGTGAGTTTTATAAACGATTGGAAAGATAATGTTCTATCAAGTTTAAATTCTGTATCTGACTCGATTGGAAGTTATATGATTATTAATATGCATAAATCTTGTATTGTAGTATTTGAACAACTTAACAACAATCATAATATTGATGTAGATACAATTATAACAAGTAACAACAACAAATATGGCCATGGTGCAGAGTCTCATGTTGTTGGTGGCAGAGGAAGTGGAGAGGAAGTAAATGGCGATGGCTATCGATCTCCGGGATCGTCGAATTTCATACCAATTTACGCAGCAAGTGCTCATAACAATCATCATCGCGGTGGTGCAAGCAACCACAAGAGCCACAATGTATATCTAGCCTTATTTGCTACAATGTTCTTCGCGTATCTTTGTACTTAAACAATATCAGTATCAGTGTTTTAAAAGGCAGGGGCGTGAGACGCTATGATGCCCATATTGTGCCTATGTCTTGATCTACTTAGGTCAAAATTGTGTTTTTGTTGTTGTACATGAAAAAAAGTTGAAAAACATGTTGATATATATATATATATGTGTGTGTGTAGTGTTTGTTCTTGTTTTTGGTTAGATTTTGATTAATTAGGGTGGAGATGCATTATTAGGATGTGTATTATGTCTTTTTTTAATTTTTCCTCTTTTTTCTACTAAACTTTCTCTTGTATAAGATGTTGGTTTGATTTGATATTCATAAGTTTATTATCTTGTCTTTTATCAATTATTTTCGTTTTTGGCCCTAATCTCTTCACATACATAGACATAAATGACAAAATCATACTAATCAAAAAGGAAAAATAGAATAATCTGAGTATTTTTTTATCATAATTTTCACTAAAGAGATTCAAATTAAAAATTTCATAATTTTCGCTAAAGAGATACCTTGTTTGGATGATTGTTACCCATTGTATTATATTGTATTGTTAGTTTAAATATAATGTTTGTTTTGATTATTGTTTAAATTCTTTTGTATCGTATGATCAATCGTTAGGTAACAATAAAAAGACTCATTTTATGTAAACGGTCGATTTGATATAATCGCATTGTTACCTACTTACCTTAGTAAGAAGAGTATTGTTTTTTGACCTATTTTGATAGTTGAAGGATATTCTTAAGCCAAAAACACAATGGTAAAGATACTTTTAAACAAAAATGTTTATCTTATTTTGAATAATTCACGAGTATATTTGGCTTATTTTCATATGTTGCAATTGACGAAACTTAAACAGATGCTTACATTAAGGTGCGATTCTTCCCCAAATCCTACATGATAACATAAAATTACACCAAATAATTTTTTATATACCAAATAATTTTTTTTAAAAAATAAATAAATAAACTCTTTGCGCCCTTAGCTCCACCTCTTAACATCACCCAAGGGACTCTACAATGCAACCCCCCCCCCCCCACCACAACAAAGTAAAATGGAAATAAAAACTATGGATATTATGAATTTTACAACAAAGGACAAAGATATTTCAAGCACTTTATATCCTATGAATCTTTAAATTTAAAGTCAAGTGGACAATCTCATCAAGCAATTGCTGAATTTTAGAATATAATGACAACACATACCATATATTAAAATCATTAAACCCTAGTTGCATGCCTTTTCACCAAATTATTACATAAACCTTATTCTTTTAAGACTTCAACATATATAGTCCATTGCTTTCATAAATTGTTTATAAGAAAATACACATCATATTATACCTTTTCCAAACCTTCTTTTATCCTGTAATTGTATTATATGGCATTATCTATGTAAACTAACCTTTCCCTTTAAAGTATTAAACCTAACTCATAGTTTTTTTTGTTTCACCTGCTGTCCCAAGCTCACATTAGAGTTTCGACTGAATTCGAATTACATTCTATAGGGCCATTCGAGGGTGACGCTTTCGACAGGGTTTTCTCCTAAACAGGACTCGAACTCGAAACGTCTGGTTAAGAATGAAACACTTCCACCAGTGCATCAAAGTCCATGTTAGTAACTAACTCATAGTTAAGTGCATGTATTTTCCTACATAGTATTGTGTGCGTGTGTGCGTGTCACCTCTAAAAAAAAGTTATTGAATCCTTGGTTGATTATTCATTTTCCTATAAAGTATTAAAACCTAACTCATAGTCAATTATTATTTTCCATATAAAGTATTTAAAACCTAACTCATAGTTAAGTGCTTGTATTTTCCTACTTAGATTAATATATAGAGAGAGAAATATAGATAGATGTGCCACCTCTACAAAAACAAGTTATTGAATCCGTGATTAATTATTTATATTTATTAACTAAAATTTAACATAAAATATGGGGATTTATGTTAAATCTATTGGATTTTATCGAATCAGATGTAATCAACATGCTAGCTTGCCCTTAAATGTATGCTACAATAGGTTGAGCTAGGGTATCATAAGGGGTTCGGATTTTAATAAAAATTATATTGTATATACATATTAATATATTTTATGTTAAATTTCTTTAACTTTTTATATTTTAGATCTCCATAATGAAAACATTAACGGATGCTAGTTTTTGTTCTAAATGCAACTATCACATCCCTTTTCCTTTTATTAAAAGTAATGATCTTTTAATTTATAATTTCCTTTGGGATGGAATATTATAATAGGGGGGAAAGGAACAACTAATAAATGGTATTTGAGTTTCCAACCCACAGATTTGTGTATGAAATAATGAGAAGCTTAAAGATGTTTACTTATTAATTATTCTAATTCATCAAGAAAATGCAATGTAAATATTCTTTTCTTCTAGTGGTTGGATATGCTCTCTTCTTGTTAAGTAGTCAAAGGTAATGTCCTTTTTTTTAAATTAATTAAAGCTGATAGTGTAATAATCGAAGTACAGTTAGTTATAGTTGATGATAGATAACAAAAGTAAAAATTACAATAAACACGTACCAACAAGTTTAAAACCTTAAAAAATAAAACAATCCTTCACTGATTACTAGTCGTCTACCCTAGTACGTGTCCTTCACATCATTTTATCTAAGATCACATCCTCGGTAATCTGAAGTTATGTCATTTCTCGTCTAATCATGTCACTAATTTTTATTCGACCTACTTAAGTCTACCTCTCCTTGTACCTACTATAATCGATCTCTCGTACCTCTTCACTAGGACATCTCCTCTTCAGACATCCAAACCATCCTAATCTCGCTTTTTTCACCTGTCTTCACAAAATCACTCTTATTATCCCGAATATTCGATAGTGTTTTAAAATAAAATATAACTAACATTGAATTGGGTACATAATACAAAAATCTAACAAAATATGAGCCCCATAAATCAAAATACAATTTTCCCATCTAATAATCTCTCATACAACTAATATTAGTTGTGCCACACGTATTACATATAATAAAAAAAAATCGCATAAAGAATGAGTTCGATAAATCAGAATATAATTATCCCTTATACAACTAATACTAATTGTGCCTCGCACATAATTAAAAAAAATTCAATTTATGGTTAACGTGACATTACCCGATCCCGGCCCATCGATTAGGAAAACTTTTAACCGTCCAGCCCCACCCTGCCCTTTGAGCCCGGGCTGGCTCAACAATAGTTTGATTTGATTTGGTTTGATTCCGGATCGATCCGACCCGTTTAACAGGTTTGGTATCATTGTTCAACAGAAACTTTGCTCGAGGCTTCAACGAAGTGGTCAATCTGAGTATTGAGAGAAAAGAAACTGCGGAGAAGAGATGAATCAGAGATCAGCCGTAAGAGGGAGGCCGTCGGGAACTGATGGCTCCGATTTCTCCTACCGCATGGTCGTTGATTCAAGTACTGTTTCTCCGTTTCCATTTCCCCAATTTCTCACTTCCGTTTTTCCTCCGATTGCTTTAATGTTGAATTTTTTTTTTGGCAGGATACACGAAAGTTGCAAAAGCAAAGTCTCGTTTGGCCAAATTGATCATCGTTCAGGTTTGTAGATTGAATTTTTGTTTTATAAAAGTAAAATTGGGGTAGATGAAGCAAAAATGGAGGGGATTACACGGTGAAAGTTAATGTAGTCTACTGAATTTGTTTATTGTTACATAATCTCTGGTTTAATCAGAATTGATCATGGTCTATTTTCTAGATTTTGAAATAGGATTTAAACAAGTTATGAAGTTAATTGTTTCTCGGTCTAACTCATTGCATGAGTTTTGCAAAAGCATGAGGCTTGTCTTGTGTGCAAGTTAGTGGCTGCGGATTCACTTGACATAAAAATAGTCATGAAGTTAGTTGTTTTTAGATACACCATTACTCATTAGTAAATGTAGGCATCTGAACTTGAATTGTACTGCCATTAACTCATTGACATTTTTGTTTAGGATCCAATAGGATAGTATACTCTCGATATATGATTTGTTGGTTAACTGCATCAATTTTTTAGAACTAGAACACTGATAGTCAAAACTAGTGGAAAGAGAGATGAATGGAGGCTTAACTAAACTAGTTATCTCGTTTCCAGTATTTTAAGCGACATGTTCTGGAGTAACAATGTGTAAGCATATTAGTGTGAGATCTTTCTATTGATAATTTTGTATCGCGCGCTTCAGGTTGTCACTCAATTGATGATAGCAGCTAATGTATTTGTTTCATTATCAAAGAACGAGTCTCCCGACAGAGTTTCGGTTGTTTCCCTTGGGATTGGTTTCGTGTCTGTTGTGGCAGGAGAACTAGGTTTGCTACTGGATCTCATTTTTGTGACCTAATCTACTTAAATTTTCATCTTTTAATTGGACATTCTCTCTTGTTGTAATTAGGTCGAAAGAAAAGCCGATCCAACTTTCTGAAGTTTTATGTCTTTGGGTCGTCGATGGCAATCCTGCTGTCAGTGGCATATCTTGCTATGAGCAATCTCCAATTGGAGGTATGGTTATTTGGTTATTCATTCCAAGGATAAAAATGATGCGTAGCTATTGTATTAGACAAAAATGTATCTACGACAGAAATATGCTAAATAGTGCTTTATATTTTAGCACTATTCTCATAGTTTCTTGTTCGTTGATTGTTGTTACCATTTGTGTTTGTTGTGCTTCGGTTATCACATTAGTTCATTGTTGTTACTGTTCTTTTTTGTGTATGCTATGTACTGTTTTCCAGTTTTATTTTGTTATTGTTACTGCTTTCATTTCTGTGTGCTCTTTTTCAAACTGCTTTGAGATGCTTTGCTTGTGCTGAGTGTCTATCGGAAACAACCTCTATCTCTACAAGGTAGGGGTAAGGCTGCTTACATTCTACCCTCACTAGACCCACTTTTGGAGTTATACGGGGTGTGATGTTGTTGTTGAATAGGGACCTCTTAGTTCTTTGCATGATTGTGTTAAGAGAACCTTGATTTACTTGGATGATCTTTAGGTGGCACTTCAAGATTTTAAACTGTAGTCTCAGGGTGTATTTGAAGGGAAGTTTTTCAAATCTTGAACTTGCACTCACAAATTCTCAAGTTCCACCAACTTTTTTCCAATCTTGACTTCAAATAGTTTTTTAGAATCAAAAGAAGCAGTACTTATATTTCTTAACTTTGTAAGTAATGTTCTGATCGATTGAATTATTTCCTCCATTACTTCAACTTTATCAAAAGAAAAAAAAAAGAATTATTTCCTCCATTTGCTCCATGGATAATTTTGTTGCTCTAGTATGATTTTTCTGGTAGTTGCTCGTTAATTTGCAGTCCAAAGTAGATAAGTTGATATCACAAGTCCTTCCTTAACAACCCTTATCTTAGGAAGGTTAAAAAGAGAGTATAACCCAACTCAATGATGTACAGAGAGGCCGAATCTTCCAATGTCCATATATCCTGGTTGTTGACGATTTTTGTTTTTGAAGGAAGGTGGCTTGTTATAGTTGAACTTTTCTCCGTTTATGCCCTAAAAAAGGAAAGAAAAAAAGTTTCCACTTGCCTCCTCTCCCTTATATCACTCTACTTGCCCATTCTTGCTATCACCCTCACCAGTCACCACCTGGTATTCCCCCCTTTGACGAAGATCCCCTGCTTTGTGTTGACCTATCTCTTTGGTCCCTCTTTTAAGCATCAGAAAGTGACCACTTGATAGTTCTGTCTATTGTCCATGAGGTTGGAAAAATGTCTTTAACAGTTCCAAATAGGTTGCATAAGGCTTGATAGATTGATTAAGATGGAAATAAAAGAACACAACTAAGCAGTAAGTATGATACTTAATTGGAGTACACAAAGCACTATCTTTACAGTGTATCCACTTTTTCCTTCCTTCAGAACCAGTCAACCTGGGGTATTTCTTCCTCAATTGCAAGAAGTCGGTCGCTGTTTTGATTTTATGTGAATTTTCTTCTTCCTTCGAAGTCTTTGATTTCTCGTTATCATTTTGGCTTGACTAAAAATAATCTAATGATGTTATTGCGTAGGTTTTCCAAAATTTCACGAGTTTGGAGACTGTAAAGATTGCAGCTGTCCTACTAGGTAAGCTTCCTGATGCAGAGCCGGTTCTCATCATATGTTGTATACATTTGATATATTGACCATACTCTTGTTCTGCAGGATTTGTGGTACAATTATTTGTAATTGGTACAACCATTTCTCTCATTAAAAATATGGCACCTCCTAAGAGGACTTCTTGATGATAGTCACTCTGGTGTAACTCCAAATGTCTTTTGACTGACTAAAGAGGATACTTATATACTTTTGGATTCAACGGATATGGCGTTTTTGGTTTAAGATACGTGAGCTGAGTATCAGATCCCACTGATATACTTTGGATATCAGTGTTTCTTCTCTTCACACAAGTCGGCGTAGAAACAAGATTGTTGGATTTAGAAGGCTGGATTGAACTCACTTCGTATCTTTTACATTATGTTTCATTAGGTGCAACGGTTACTGCTCGACGTGTACCTGTATCCGACTTCGTGAGGGCACTGATGTTGCAACATTCTCTTGGGACTTAAAATACACATTTTGGCTAAATACTT
>CM040628.1:1679044-1758723 GCA_022817965.1 Solanum lycopersicoides | reverse complement strand
GTTCCTATGTACTATCAATATATTTTTATCTACATTAGAAGAATTATTTATCTTTTGACCTACAATAGAATATTTATTTCCATTTTTCTAATGTTTAATTTGCACCATACATTAGCTACAGCAGGATATTTTGATCTACTATAGAAGATTCTTAATTTTTAGTAAAAAATATTACTTATATTAGTATATATATATATTTGATTCCACTTTTTAAAAAAGTAATCCATTAATGATTGCAAGATAATTAATTGCATTTACCTTATAAGTGACACAATAAGAAATTATAAATTCTAAATCTCTTTTTTTTTTTTTTAAATTTGCAATTTCACTTTGAGGAATATAATAATTCCCAAATAAGAATTAGAATGAAGAATACAAGTCCTAATCAAAGCCTTTTCATGGTTTTTATGATTTTCTTGCTTGTTTCATTCTCTGGTAAAGTTTATATGAAATCTCTTTTCTCCTTTTTCTTATTTTGCATTTATTATTTTAGAATATTTTAAGAATTTTGATATTTCAATTAAATATTGTCATGTGTATACATGAGCGGAGTTTCATGGATTTACTTTTTTATATTCTAATATTTCAATTAAATATTGTCATGTGTATACATGAGCGGAATTTCATGGATCTACTGTTTTATATTTTGAATCTTCTTAGTAAAAATCTTGATTTCTCTATTAATAGAGGAGTACGGAAAATTTTTCGTCAGTACTATTATTGTAAAAGTGAAAAATAATAAAGAAATAAAAATGTAACACTATGTTAAAAAAAGTAAATGTAGAAATAAAACATATAAGTTCAATTACCCTACTATACCTTTTCTAAAAAAAATAATGTATTTTTTTACATGATTCTTTTTTTGTTTGAAATATATTTAAAATAACTTTATTAAAAATAATACTAATACAAAGTATTATTTAGGAGACTTGGTGAGATCCACTAATAATACAAAAAATAATTCATAGGAATATTGACTCAAATTACTCATTAAGGTGTAATTTCTTTAAGGTAGATCAAAAACTAATTTATGGGTTTATAAACCTCCTTTAATTTTTTTTATATTTTTTTTTAATTTTGAACTTTCAGATTATCACGTAGTAAGATCTTTTTGACTCTAATTATTCTTTAACATGTGTTTTTTTGTTGTAATGACATATATATTCTACATACAGCGATATAAACTAATCACGCATCGAGTCTAGTAAAGGAAGATGATAATATTCAAGAATTTCAAGATGATCGTGAGGCGAATCGTGTTAAACCTTCGCCTGGCCTAATGTGTACAGAAGGTAGTATACTTATAAATCAAGGTCCAGGAGGTACACTTCCTAGTGGCATTCCATTGTATGTTGTTATAATTCAAAATACATGTGTGGCAAAAGGTTGTGGTAATATTCACATGACATGTGGTTGGTTTAGCTCTGCAAGATTAATAAATCCTAAGATATTTAGAAGATTTTGTGAGAATGATTGTCTTGTCAATGATGGGAAGCCTCTAGGACCAGGATCATCACTCACTTTTGCATATGCTAATACCTTCCCATATCATATTGTTGTTAAGTCTGTTACATGTAATTAGATATTTATATCGATTTTAAGATTCGATTATAGTCTTTCTTAATATAGGAAGGTGAAGAGAAGTTTAATTTATATAGTCGAATTATTGGTTTTATATGATTAATTAAAGGTTTTTCTTGTCTACTTATGTTGATGGCTTCTTTTTGGATACTTTTGGTGTATGGTATTAAGTATTCATTTATTCGCTTTTACTTATTAGGTTTTAATTTTTTAAGAGTTATTTTGATTAATTTTTGGAGTTATTATATTAAAAGAGTAAAGATTAATTTAATATGTTAAAAAATCTCTAATTAAAATGTTAGGTGATTGATGATTTATTGCACTATGTATGTTGATGGCTTCCTTTTTGGCACTCTTGGTGTGTATGGTATTTAGTACTCTCTTATTTTGCTTTTACTCGATACGTTTTACTTTTAAAGAGTTATTTTTAATTAATTAATTGAATTAGATTAATTTAATATTTTAAAATAAATATTTAAAGAGTTAAAAAAAATATGAAAAGTACTTCAAAATGTGATTAAAAATATAGGTACTCCAATATCATTTTTAGAATGTTGATTAAAATTTAAATTATTTAATTTTTGAAAAATAAAATATGACAAATAAAAATAACGAAATATCACGGAAAAGGCTATATAGAAAGTAGTTTGTCAAAGAGGCAACCTAATTGTTAACTATTGTTGTTGCGTATTAAAGGTTGTTTAAGTTAAAATAATTTTTAAATAGTCTTGAAGTGTTTGAATAAATTTAAAAAATATTTATAAGCACTACATTTTGAGTCAAAGTGTTAAACATAAATTAAAAATATGATTTATACATCAAAAACTAAAGTTCAATTCAAATAGTCTCTTATAATTTTCTTATGTTCTATAATATCATTGTTTATTTACCGAAAAGAAAAACTTACAATAAAATTATATTTTTACCATTTTTAGACATGATTATAATAGTATGAATTCTTTTTATGCATTATAACGTTTACCATTATTTATTTACCCAAAGTAAAAAAATTCACTTACCTCATGAAATTTAGTAACAAAATTATATTTTTACTATTTTTCAACATATGATTATAATATGTACTCTTTTTTGTTAACGTTTATCATTATTTATTTATCAAAAACAAAAATCTCACTTACCTCATGAAATTTAGTAACAAAATTATTTTTTTACCATTTTTAAACATATGATTATAATATGGAGTCCTTTTTTGTTAACGTTTACCATTATTTATTTATCAAAAAAAAAAGAATCTCACTTATCTCATGAAATTTAATAACAAGATTAATTTTTTACCATTTTAAACATATGTATAATATGGACTCCTTTTTGTGCTATAATGTTTACCATTATTTATTTATTAAAAAAAAATCTCACTTACCTCATGAAATTTAATAACAAAATTATATTTTTACTATTTTTCAACATATGATATAATATGGACTCTTTTTTGTTAACGTTTACCATTATTAATTCATAAAAAAAAAAAGCTCACTTACCTATTGAAATTTAGTAACAAAATCAAATGTTTACCATTTTTAAACATATGATTATAATATGGACTCCTTTTTATGCTATAATATTTACCATTATTTATTTATATATAAAAAAAAAATCTCACTTACCTCATGAAATTTAGTAACTAAATTATACTTTTACTATTTCTAAACAATATGATTATAATAATATGGACTCTTTTTTTTATGGGGTATAATGTTTACCATTGTTTTATTTACCAAAAAAAAATCTAGCTTACCTTATGAAATTTGGTAACAAAAAATATTTTTTTTTCCATTTTCTAACATATGATTATAATAATGTTGATTTCTACATTTGGTAAGAACCAATTTTACTACTATTTAAAGGGGTTTCTCATCTTGTGAATAGAATCAAGCAATATAGCAAATTAAAATACATCAAAGCTTTTTTATTCTAATTTTTCTTCAAATTTTTACCCGATGGCTTCATCCGCTAGTGATATTAGAAAGTAAGTTTCTTTTTTATTTTTTCTTTCTCCCATTATATTATAAAGTAATAGAAATTAGTAATAAAAATCATTGATCTGTCACTAAAAAACATGTATCTAGCAAAGATTTTTTGATAATCAATGCATTATTAAATAAAATTATCAAATTTGTTTAATTATTTTGAGACAAAAATTATATGCCGTTAAATACTATTTTGTGTGTATAATATATTAGATTATTATTTATTCTATAATCTTATGAGACTTTTATGGTGCTTAGATCTATTAAGGAGCTCAACGAGGAATTTGAAAAAATTAAGCTTGGATTTGAAATGCTCGAAAATAAACTGTTGAAGGAAGAAATTAGCTCTTCTTGCTATTACAAGCAGTTGCATGAGCTTCAGGTCGAGTTGGAAATACATGTCAGTATTATATTATCGATGTATATTATTTAAATTTTTTAAATTATTGACTTTATGTCTTTCTTTTCCTTTTTTTTTTGTAGGAAGGAAAATTCTTTCGCGTAAAGGTCATACTTTTGTGCAGCATACTCAAGAATATGGCCTTGAAAAAATTAAGTATTTGAAGATCTATCTATAAGGACGATTTTACTTTTATAATTAAGTTTAATAAATTCTAGTCGTACTTTATCGCTCATTTTCTCATTTATAATGTGTTATTATTTTATCTTATCTTAATAAAATATATTATTGTTTTCTTGATATTATTGTGTATCTATGATTAAAAATTATAAAAATGAAAAAAAAAATAACGATATAAAATACATCATATCTTAGAATTTTAGAACAAAATATTGTATAAGTAATTTTTTTATATTTATCCAAATTTTGTTATTCGATATTTATCCAAATAAAAGTTATCCTTCTACTGCTAATATTTCAAAGATAAAAAATATAAAATAAAAAGAATTAAGAGAAAATAATGAAAAATAAGATGTTTTTATGTTCATGCTCATATTTTTATAGTTTTAGTAAGATACATTTCCAATTTAAGGGATCTTGATAGAATAAGATTCTATTAAAAAAAAAAAAATTAGCCAGTAAATTTGCTAGATACAATAGATGCATGATATGTGTTTGACCATGTATAACTATAAAAAAATAAAAAATAAAATGAGTTAACACAATACAATTTTTTGATAAAAATATTTATATCAAAACAATAAATACATCGAATGTGTTTGAGCACATATAATTATTATTTAATTAATTAATATGATAATTAAATTAATCTAATGTTGAACTCTCAATGCGTCTAAGCTTTTTACTGAAAAGGAAATACAAAAACCACAAAGTTATTTGGTTTGTGATGATAAATAAATCAATTAATCATGATATTTTATTACTTAACAAAGGAAATAATTAAACGTCTTCGTCCTTTTTTGAAAAAAAATCAAGCCATCACTTTGTTTGCTAATTCAAACATTTTCGTCTTCGTCGTTACTTCTTCCGTTCAATAATAGTTAGACCATCTTACTAAAAATAGTTAATTCATATTAATTGTTCAATTTACTAAATCAAAAAATCATTAATTAAATTTTTTCTATATTATCCTTGCGATTAATTCTTTTTGGGTACTTGTGTACGGTATTTAGTACTCCCTCACTCGTTTTTACTTGACATATTTCACTTTTCTAGAATTACTTTGACTAATTTTCAGAGTTAGTTTGAATTTAATTAATTTAACATTTATATTTTAAACTTTCTAGTATAACATAGTAGGATCTTAGGAATTGACTCCAATTGCTCTTTAACAAGTTTTTTTTTGTTGTAGTTCTTTAACCATTATGAATATTATCGCAAGTTTTGTTCTTAATAATATATTTTTGATGGTATATATATACTACACGCAGCGATACAAACTAATCATGCATTGAGTCTAGTAAAGAAAGATGATAATATTCAAGAATTTCAAGATGATAGTAAATCGAATCGCGTTAAGCCTTTGCCCGGCCTAATGTGTACGGAAGGTAGCATCCTTATAAATCAAGGTCCAGGAGGTACACTTCCTAGTGGCATTCCATTGTACGTTGTTATAATTCAGAAAATGTGTGTGGCAAAAGGTTGTGGTAACATACTAACATTCACATGACATGTGGTTGGTTCAGCTCTGCAAGATTGATAAATTCTAAGATTTTCAGAAGACTTCGTAAGAATGATTGTCTTGTCAACGATGGGAAGCCTCTAGGACCAGGATCATCACTCACTTTTGCATATGCTAATACCTTCCCATATCATATTGATGTTAAGTCTGTTACATGTAATTAGATACTTATATCGATCCGAGACTCGATTATAGTCTTTCTTAATAAGGGGAGATGGAGAGAAGTTTAATTTATATAGTCGATTATAAATGTTTTTGGTCGAATTGAAGTATTAATTGATTGATTTATTACACTAGGTATAGTCTACTTACGTTGATGGCTTCTTTTTTGGGTACTTTTGGTGTATGATATTAAAGTATTCTCATTCGTTCTTATTTGATACGTTTCGTATATAAAAAATTGTTTTGACTAGTTTTAAATTTGAAGTTAGTTTGATTTAGATTAATTTAATATTAAATAGTCATAAAAAATATTATACGAAAAGTAATACAAAATGTGATTAAAAATATAATTAGTCCAATATTATTTTTAGAATATTGATTAAAATTTAAATAATTTTGCTCTCGAAAAAACAAAATATGACAATAAGCTATATAGAAAGAAGTTTGTCAAAGAGGCAACCTAAATGTTTACTATTGGTGTTGTTGCATGTTAAAGATTGTTATTGGTTTAGGGCGTTCAAATTGACTCATTTCAAGTGTTTTAAGTTTTTAAAATAATTTTTTAATACTTTTGAAGTTCTTGAATGAATTAAAAAATATTTATAAGCTCTAAGTTTTAAGTTAAAGTAATAAAAAATATGACTTATACGTTAAGAACTAAAATTCAATTCAAATAGTCTCTTATCATTTTCTTATGTTCTATAATATCATTGTTTATTTATCGAAAAGAAAAACTTACAACAAAATTATAATTTTACCATTTTTAGACATGATTATAATAATATGAACTCTTTTATGCGCTATAACGTTTACCATTATTTATTTACCAAAAGTAAAAAAATCCACTTACCTCATGAAATTTAGTAAATATTTTTTCTATTTTTCAACATATGATTATAATATGGAACATATGATTATAATATGGACTCATTTTTGTTAACGTTTACCATTATTTATTTACCAAAAAACAGAAAGAAGCATCTCACTTACCTCACGAATTTAGTAACAAAATTAATTCTTTACCATTTCTATACATATGATTATAATATGGACTCCTTTTTGTGCTATAATGTTAACCATTATTTATTTATAAAAAAATTCTCACTTACCTAATGAAATTTAGTAACAAAATTAGATTTTTACCATTTTTAAACATATGATCATTATAATATGAACTCCTTTTTGTTAACGTTTATCATTATTTATTTAGCAAACAAAAATCTCACTTGCTTCATGAAATTCAGTAACAAAATCAAAATTTTACCTTTTTTAAACATATGATTATAATATGGACTCCTTTTTATGCTATAATATTTACCATTATTTATTTATATATATAAAAAAAATCTCACTTACCTCATGAAA
The DNA here is from genome assembly GCA_022817965.1 of Solanum lycopersicoides. Lineage (NCBI taxonomy): Eukaryota > Viridiplantae > Streptophyta > Magnoliopsida > Solanales > Solanaceae > Solanum > Solanum lycopersicoides. The sequence goes on along the minus strand of CM040628.1, from coordinate 1,751,525 downwards.
TTTAGTAACTAAATTATACTTTTACTATTTCTAAACAATATGATTATAATAATATGGACTCTTTTTTTTATGGGGTATAATGTTTACCATTGTTTATTTACCAAAAAAAAATCTAGCTTACCTTATGAAATTTGGTAACAAAATATTATTAGTTTTTTCCATTTTCTAACATATGATTATAATAATGTTGACTTCTACATTTGGTAAGAACCAATTTTACTACTATTTAAAGGGGTTTCTCATCTTGTGAATAGAATCAAGCAATATAGCAAATTAAAATAAATCAATCTTTTTTATTCTAATTTTACTTCAAATTTCTACCCAATGGCTTTATCTGCTTGTGACATTAGAAAGTAAGTTTCTTTTTTATTTTTTCTTCCTCCCATTATATTATAAAGTAATAGAAATTAGTAACAAAATTCATTGATCTGTCACTAAAAAACTTGTATCTAGCAAAGATTTTTTGATAATCAATGCATTATTAAATAGAATTATCAAATTTGTTTAATTATTTTGTGACAAAAATTATATACTATTTTGTGTGTGTAATATATTAGATTGTTATTTATTCTATAATCTTATGAGACTTTTATGGTGCTTAGATCTATTAGGGAGCTCAACGAGGAATTTGAAAAAATTAAGCTTGAATTTGAAATGCTCGAAAATAAACTGTTGAAGGAAGAAATTAGCTCTTCTTGCTATTACAAGCAGTTGCATGAGCTTCAGGTCGAGTTGGAAATACATGTCAGTATTATATTATCGATGTATATTATTTAAATTTTTTAAATTATTGACTTTATGTCTTTCTTTTCCTTTTTTTTTTTGTAGGAAGGGAAATTTTTTCGCGTAAAGGTCATACTTTTGTGCAGCGTACTTAAGAATATGGCCTTGAAAAAATTAAGTATTTGAAGATCTATCTATAAGGACGATTTTACTTTGATAATTAAGTTCAATAAATTCTAGTCGTACTTTATCGCTCATTTTCTCATTTATAATGTGTTATCGTTTTATCTTATCTTAATAAAATATATTATTGTTTTCTTGAAATTATTGTGTATCTATGATTAAAAATTGTAAAAATGAAAAAAGAAAAACAACAATATAAAATACATCATATCTTAGAATTTTGAACAAAACAAAAAATTGTATAAGTAACTTTTTTTTATATATATCCAAAATTTTGATGAGTATAGTTATTCGATATCTATTCCGGCGTTATCCTTCGGCTGCTAATTTTTCAAAGATAAAAAATAAAATAAAATAAAATAAAATGAATTAAGAGAAAATAATGAGAAATAAGATGTTTTTATGTTCATGCTCATATTTTTATAGTTTTTGTAAGACACACTTTCCATTTTCAGGGATCTTGATAGAATAAGATTCATTATAAAAAAAAGAAAATGATATTTAGCAAATAAATTTGCTAGATAAAATAGATGCATGAGATGTGTCTAAGCACGTATAACTATTAAAATAAAGAAAATGAACGGGTAAACACAATTTTTTAATAATTTTCTTTTTTATATAAATATTTATATCAAAATAATAAATACATTCGAATGTGTTTAAGCACCTATAATTGTCATTTAATTATGATTAATTAATTAATATATTTATTTATAAATTACTTAATTATGATAATTAAATTAATCTAACGTTGACACTCAATACGTCTAAGCTTCTTACTGAAAAGGAAATACAAAAACCACAAAGTTATTTGGTTTGTGATGATAAATAAATCAATTAATCATGATATTTTATTACTTAACAAAGGAAATAATTAAACATCTTCTACCTTTTTAAAAAAAATCAAGCCATCACCTTGCTTGTTAATTCAAACATTTTTGTCTTCGTTATTACTTCTTCTGTTCAATAATAGTTGATCATCTTACTAAAAATAATTAATTTATATTAATTGTTCAATTTAATAAATCAAAAAATCATTAATTAAATTTTTTCTATATTATCCTTGCGATTAATTCTTTTTGGGTACTCTTTGTGTATGGTATTTAGTACTCCCTCACTCGTTTTTACTTGACATATTCCGCTTTTCTAGAATTACTTTGATTAATTTTCAGAGTTAGCTTGAATTAGATTAATTTAACATTTATATTTTAATCTTTCTAGTATCACATAGTAGAATCTTAGGAATCGACTCCAATTGCTCTTTAACAAGTTTTTTTGTTGTAATTTCTTTAACTATAATGAATATTATCACAAGTTTTTTTCTTAATAATATTTTTTTAATGATATATATATACTACACACAGCGATACAAACTAATCACGCATCGAGTCTAGTAACATTCACATTAAATTCAAAGATTTTTAGAAGACTTCATGAGAATGATTGTCTTGTCAATGATGGGAGCCCCTAGATCATCATTCACTTTTGCATATGCTAATACCATCCCATATCATATTGATGTTAAGTCTGTTACATGTAATTAGATATTTATATCGATTTTAAGATTCGATCATAATCTTTTTTTAATAAGGGAAGGTGAAGAGAAGTTTAATTTATATAGTCGATTATAAATGTTTTCGAACGAATTGAAGTATTAGTTGTTTATTGCACTAGGTATAGTCTACTTGTGTTGATGGCTTTTTTTTGGGTGCTTTTGGAGTATTGTATTAAGTATTCGTTCATTCGCTCTTACTTGATATGTTTCACTTTTAAAGAGTTATTTTGACTAGTTTTAAATTTGAAGTTAGTTTGAATTAGATTAATTTAATAATTATATAGTCATAAATTATACAAAAAGTATTATAAAATGTGCTTAAAAATATAACTATTCCAATATTATTTTTAGAACGTTGATAAAAATTTAAATAATTTATTTCTCAAAAAAACAAAATATGACAAATAAGCTATATAGAAATAAGTTTGTCAAAGAGGCAACCTAAATGTTTACAATTCATGTTGTTGCATGTTAAAGGTTGTTAATGGTTTAGGGGCGTTTAAATTGACTTATTTCAAGTGTTTTAGGATAAAATAATTTTTAAATACTTTTGAAGTGCTTGAATAAATTAAAAAATATTTATAAGCTCTAAGTTTTAAGTTAAAGTAATAAAAATAAATTAAAAAAAGATGACTTATACGTTAAAAACTAATTTCAATTTAAATAGTCTCTTATCATTTTCTTGTGTTGTATAATATCATTGTTTATTTACCGAAAAGAAGAACTTACAATAAATTATATTTTTACCATTTTAGACATAATTGATAATATGAACTCTTTTTTATGCGCTATAAAATTTTCCATTATTTATTTATTAAAAGAGAGGTGAAGAGAAGTTTAATTTATATAGTCGAATTGAAGTGTTAGTTGTTTGATTGGTTTTATATGATTAATTAAAGGTTTTTCTTGTCTACTTATGTTGATGGCTTCTTTTTGGATACTTTTGGTGTATGATATTAAGTATTCATTTATTCGGTTTTACTTATTACTTTTTAACTTTTTAAGAGTTATTTTGATTAATTTTTGGAGTTACATTAAAAGAGTAAGATTAATTTAATATGTTAAAAAATCTCTAATTAAAATGTTAGGTGATTGATGATTTATTGCACTATGTATGTTGATGGCTTCCTTTTTGGCACTCTTGGTGTCTATGGTATTTAGTACTCTCTTATTTCACTTTTACTCAATACGTTTTACTTTTAAAAAGTTATTTTTAACTAATTAATTGAATTAGATTAATTTGATATTTTAAAATAAATATTTAAAGAGTTAAAAAAAAAATGAAAAGTACTTCAAAATGTGATTAAAAATATAGGTATTCCAATATTATTTTTAGAATGTTGATTAAAATTTAAATTATTTAATTTTTGAAAAATAAAATATGACAAATAAAAATAACGGAATATCACGGGAAAGGTTATACAGTAAGAAGTTCGTCAAAGAGGCAACATGAATGTAAACTATTGTTGTGTGTTAAAGGTTGTTTAAGTTAAAATAATTTTTAAATACTTTTGAAGTGCTTGAATAAATTTAAAAAATATTTATAAGTACTAAGTTTTGAGTCAAAGTGTTAAACATAAATAAAAAATATGATTTATACATCAAAAACTAAAATTCAATTCAAATAGTCTCTTATAATTTTCTTATGTTCTATAATATCATTGTTTATTTATCGGAAAAAAACCTTACAATAAAATTATATTTTTACCATTTTTAGACATGATTATAATAGTATGAATTCTTTTTATGCGCTATAACGTTTACCATTATTTATTTATCCAAAGTAAAAAAATTCACTTACCTCATGAAATTTAGTAACAAAATTATATTTTTACTATTTTTCAACATATAATTATAATATGTACTCCTTTTTGTTAACGTTTACCATTATTTATTTATCAAAAACAAAAATCTCACTTACCTCATGAAATTTAATAACAAAATTATATTTTTACTATTTTTCAACATATGATATAATATAGACTCTTTTTTGTTAACGTTTACCACTATTTATTTATCAAAAAACAGAAAGAAGAATCTCACTTACCTCATGAATTTAGTAACAAAATTAATTCTTTACCATTTTTATACATATGATTATAATATGGACTTCTTTTTGTGCTATAATGTTAACCATTATATATTTATAAAAAAAATCTCACTTACCTAATGAAATTTAGTAACAAAATTATATTTTTACCATTTTTAAACATATCATTATAATATGAACTCCTTTTTGTTAACGTTTACCATTATTTATTTAGCAAACAAAAATCTCACTTGCTTCATGAAATTCAGTAACAAAATCAAATTTTTACCTTTTTTAAACATATGATTATAATATGGACTCCTTTTTATGCTATAATATTTACCATTATTTATTTATATATATAAAAAAAATCTCACTTACCTCATGAAATTTAGTAACTAAATTATACTTTTACTATTTCTAAACAATATGATTATAATAATATGGACTCTTTTTTTTTATGTGGTATAATGTTTATATACCATTGTTTATTTACCAAAAAAAATCTAGCTTACCTTATGAAATTTGGTAACAAAAAATATTTTTTTTTCCATTTTCTACCATATAATTATAATAATGTTGACTTCTACATTTGGTAAGAACCAATTTTACTACTATTTAAAGGGGTTTCTCATCTTGTGAACAGAATCAAGCAATATAGCAAATTAAAATAAATCAATCTTTTTTATTCTAATTTTACTTCAAATTTCTACCCAATGGCTTCATCTGCTTGTGACATTAGAAAGTAAGTTTCTTTTTTATTTTTTCTTCCTCCCATTATATTATAAAGTAATAGAAATTAGTAACAAAATTCATTGATCTGTCACTAAAAAACTTGTATCTAGCAAAGATTTTTTGATAATCAATGTATTATTAAATAGAATTATCAAATTTGCTTAATTATTTTGTGACAAAAATTATATATTATTTTTTGTGTAATATATTAGATTGTTATTTATTCTATAATCTTATGAGGCTTTTATGGTGCTTAGATCTATTAGGGAGCTCAACGAGGAATTTGAAAAAATTAAGCTTGGATTTGAAATGCTCGAAAATAAACTGTTGAAGGAAGAAATTAGCTCTTCTTGCTATTACAAGCAGTTGAATGAGCTTCAGGTCGAGTTGGAAATACATGTCAGTATTAATTAAGTTCAATAAATTCTAGTCGTATTATCGCTCATTTTCTCATTTATAATGTGTTATCGTTTTATCTTATCTTAATAAAATATATTATTATTTTCTTGATATTATTGTGTATCTATGATTAAAAATTATAAAAATGAAAAAAAAACAATAAAAATAACGATATAAAATACATCATATCATAGAATTTTAGAACAAAATATTGTATAAGTAATTGTTTTATATTTGTCCAAATTTTGTTATTCGATATTTATCCAAATAAAAGTTATCCTTCTACTGCTAATATTTCAAAGATAAAAAAAAAAAAAAAAAAAAGAATTAAGAGAAAATGATGAAAAATAAGATTTTTTTTATGTTTATGCTCATATTTTTATAGTTTTAGTAAGATACATTTCCAATTTAAGGGATCTTGATAGAATAAGATTCACTATAAAAAAAATATGAAATTAGCCAATAAATTTGCTAGATACAATAGATGCATGATATGTGTTTGACCATGTATAATTATTAAAAAAATAAATAAAATGAAACGAGTAAACACAATACAATTTTTTGATAAAAATGTTTATATCAAAACAATAAATACATCGAATGTGTTTGAGCACATATAATTATCATTTAATTAATTAATATGATAACTAAATTAATCTTATATTGAACACTCAATGCGTCTAAGCTTCTTACTGAAAAGGAAATACAAAAAGCACAAAGTTATTTGGTTTGTGATGACAAATAAATCAATTAATCATGATATTTTATTACTTAACAAAGGAAATAATTAAACATCTTCGTCCTTTTTTTAAAAAAAATAAAGCCATCACCTTGTTTGTTAATTCAAACATTTTCGTCTTCGTCGTTACTTCTTCTGTTTAATAATAGTTAGACCATCTTACTAAAAATAGTTAATTCATATTAATTGTTCAATTTAATAAATCAAAAAATCATTAATTAAATTTTCCCTATATTATCCTTGCGATTAATTCTTTTTGGGTACTCTTTGTGTATGGTATTTAGTACTCCCTCACTCGTTTTTACTTGACATATTCCGCTTTTCTAGAATTACTTTGATTAATTTTCAGAGTTAACTTGAATTAGATTAATTTAACATTTATATTTTAATCTTTCTAGTATCACATAGTAGGATCTTAGGAATCGACTCCAATTGCTCTTTAACAAGTTTTTTTGTTGTAATTTCTTTAACTATAATGAATATTATCACAAGTTTTTTTCTTAATAATATTTTTTTAATGATATATATATACTACACGCAGCGATACAAACTAATCACGCATCGAAATCTAGTAACATTCACATTAAATTCAAAGATTTTTAGAAGACTTCATGAAAATGATTGTCTTGTCAATGATGGGAGCCTCTAGATCATCATTCACTTTTGCATATGCTAATACCATCCCATATCATATTGATTTTAAGTCTGTTACATGTAATTAGATATTTATATCGATTTTAAGATTCGATTATAATTTTTTTTTAAAAAGGGAAGGTGAAGAGAAGTTTAATTTATATAGTCGATTATAAATGTTTTCGAACGTATTGAAGTATTAGTTGTTTATTGCACTAGGTATAGTCTACTTGTGTTGATGGCTTTTTTTGGGTGCTTTTGGGGTATTGTATTAAGTATTCGTTCATTCGCTCTTACTTGATATGTTTCACTTTTAAAGAGTTATTTTGACTAGTTTTAAATTTGAAGTTAGTTTGAATTAGATTAATTTAATAATTATATAGTCATAAATTATACGAAAAGTATTATAAAATGTGCTTAAAAATATAACTATTCCAATATTATTTTTAGAACGTTGATAAAAAATTTTAAATAATTTATTTCTCGAAAAAACAAAATATGACAAATAAGCTATACAGAAAGAAGTTTGTCAAAGAGGCAACCTAAATGTTTACTATTCCTGTTGTTGCATGTTAATGGTTTATGGGCGTTTAAATTGACTTATTTCAAGTGTTTTAGGTTAAAACAATTTTTAAATATTTTTGAAGTGTTTGAATAAATTAAAAAATATTTATAAGCTCTAAGTTTTAAGTTAAAGTAATAAAAATAAATTAAAAAAGATGACTTATACGTTAAAAACTAAATTCAATTTAAATAGTCTCTTATCATTTTCTTGTGTTGTATAATATCATTGTTTATTTACCGAAAAAAAAACTTACAATACATTATATTTTTACCATTTTAGACATGATTGATAATATGAACTCTTTTTTATGCGCTTTAAAATTTTCCATTATTTATTTATTAAAAGTAAAAAATCCACTTACCTCATCAAATTTAGTAACAAAATTATATTTTTGCCATTTTTAAACATATGATTATAATATGGACTCCTTTTTGTGCTATAATGTTTTACCATTATTTATTTATTAAAAAATACAGAATTTCACTTACCTCATGAAATTTAGTAACAAAATTATACTTTTACTATTTCTAAATATATAATTAAAATATGGACTCCTTTTTGAGCTATAATATTTGCCATTATTTATTTCTACAAAAAAATCTAGCTTACCTTATGAAATTTGGTAACAAATTATTATTTTTTTCCATTTTCTAACATATGTTATAATAATGTTGACTTCTACATTTGGTAAGAACCAAGTTTACCACTATTTAAAGGGGGTTTTCATCTTGTAAATAAAATCAAGTGATATAGCAAATTAAAATAAATTAAACTTTTTTATTCTTATTTTGCTGTAAATTTTCATCCAATGGCTAAACCGGATCATGACATTGAAAAGTGAGTTTCTTTTTTATTTTTTCCTCCTCTTATTATAAAGTAATAGAAATTAGTAACAAAATACATCGATGTCTCTCTAAAAAACTTGTATCTAGCAAGGAATATTTTATAATCAATGCATTATTAAAATAGAATTATCAAATTCATTTTATTATTTTAGCAACAAAAATTGCATACCCTTAAATATTATTTTGTGTGAATTATATTATTAGAGATAATCTTATGAATCTTTTATGGTGCTCAGATCTCTTAAGGAAGTCACAGAGGAATTATCAAAACTTAAGCTTGAAAGTGAAAAGTTGGAAAATCATAAACTGAAGGAAGAAATTTGCTCTTCTTGCTTTAACAAGGAGATGCGTGAGCTTGATGTCCAGTTGGAAATAGCGGTCAGTATTATATTATCGATATATATTATTTAAATTTTTTTAAATTATTGCTTTTATGTCTTTTTCTTCTTCTCTTTTTTTTTTTTTGTAGAAAAAAAAGTTGTCTCACCTTTCTCTTCAAATTTGGTGGAGTGCACAACAAAAGAGGGACTTGGAAAAATAAAGTATTTGAAGCTCTCTCTATAAGAACAATTTTACTTTGATAATTAAGTTGAATAAATTCTAGTGGTACTTTAGTGATCATTTTCTGATTTATAATGTATTGTCATTTTATCTTATCTCAATGAAATCTATTTATTGTTTTCTTGAAATTATTGTGTATCTTTAATTAAAAAATATAAAAATGAAAATGCAAAAAAAAAACTAAAAAAATAATGATATAAAATGCATTATATCATAGAATGTTAAGAACAAAACAATATATGTTTGTTTGAGAACATATAACTATCAAAATAAATAAATATAAAATTAGTAAACACAATTTTTTGATAATTTTATTTCCATATAAATATTTATATCAAAACAATAAATGCATTAAATGTGTCCACATATAACTGTCACTAAATTATGATTATTTAATTAATATATTTATTTATAAATTACTTAATTATAATAATTATATTAAACTAACATATGCGTCAAAAAAGCACAAAGTTATTTGGTTAGTGATGAAAAATAAATCAATTAATCATGGTATTTTATTACTTAACAAAAGAAATAATTAAACATCTTCGTCTTTTTTAAAAATAAATAAATAATATTAAGCCATTACCTTGCTTGTTAATTCAAACATCTTCGTATTTTATTACTCCTTTTCGTTTGATAATAGTTGATCTTTTTACTTAAAATAGTTATTCCATATTAATATCTAATTTACTAAGTCAAAAGATCGTTAATTAATTTTTTTCTATATTAATTACTCTTGCAATAATTCTTTTTAAAAGTGTTCACATTTATTTGTACAATTCTCAATAAATTTTTAAAAAAGCGGACGAGTAAAAATTATCTTCTTATTTATGATTTCTCAATATACGTGTAAAGAAATAATCAACTAACATGAAACAGATAAAGTAATAAACAAGTTAAAATTCAAGCCTTTATATATTTTGGGACAATTATACATTAAATTGGTTTTTCTTTCTATTTACTAAATAACAAAAGTCGCAATGATATGTTCATTATATTATTTCTCTGTTCTTCTTTTTTATTTAGTTTTTATGTTTCACTTGATGCCTCTAAAATTTAATTAAATTTATTTAATATTTAAAAAAAATTCGAATTACAGTGTTAGGTGATTGATTTATTGCATTAGGTATGTTTTACATGATTAATTAAAGGTTTTATTAATTAGGCTTCTTTTTGGGTACTCTTTGTGTATGGTATTTAGTATTTTCTCACTCGTTTTTATTTGACGTATTTTATTTTCTATTTAGAGTTAATTTAAATTAAATTAATTTTAACATTTTAAAATTAATTCTTAGATACTCAAAAAAACTATACGAAAAATACTATAAAATGTGATTAAAATTTTTAAATATTCTCATATTATTTTTAAATTATTAACCAAAATTTACATAATTTAACTCTTGAAAAATAAAATAACGAAGGAAATGCTATATAGAAAGAAGTTTGTCAAAAGAGGCAACCTAAATGTTAACTATTGTTGTGTAGGACCGGTTTGAATTGAATTATTTTAAGTGGTTTTAGTTAAAATAATTTTTAAATACTTTTGAAGTGTTTAAAAATATATATTTATTATCACTTAGTTTTAAATTAAAGTGATAAAAATTAATCAAAATTATAACTTGTATGTCAAAAACTAAAATTCAATCCAAATAGTTTCTTATCCTTTTCTATGTGCTATAATATTTACCATTGTTAATTTACCAATAAAAAAAAAATTACTTACCTCATGAAATTTAGCAACAAAAATTATAATTTTACCATTTATAGGCATGTGATTATGATAATATGGGCTCCTTTTTTTATGTGATATAATATTTATCATTGTTTATTTACCAAAATTAAAAATCTCACCAACCACATGAAATTTAGTAACAAAATTATATCTTTACCATTTTTAAAATATGATTATAAAATGGACTTCTTTTTTGTCTATAATGTTTACCATTATTTTTTTATTAAAAAAAAAAAAATCTCACTTACTTCATGAAACTTAATAACAAAATTATATCTTTACCATTTTTAAACATATGATTATAATATGGACTTTTTTTTCCTATAATGTTTACCATTAATTATTTTTATCAAAAATAAAATCTCACTTACTTCATGAAATTTAGTAACAAAATTATACTTATACCATTTCTAAACAATATATTGTAATAATATGGACTCATTTTTTATATGCTATAATATTTATCAAAAAACAAATCTAGCTTACTTTGTCACAAAATTAATTTTTTTTTACCATTTTATAACATTTGACTATAATAATATATTAACTTCTACACTTGGTAAGTTGGTAAGAACCAAGTTCACCACTATTTAAAGGGCTTTTTCATCTTGTGAATATCATAATTAAAATAAATCAAACTTTTTTAGTCTTATTTTAATTCAAATTTCTACCCAATGGCTTCAACTGATAATGACTTTGAAAAGTGAGTTTATTATTTTTGTTAGTCTTATTTATATGCTGTTAAATATTATTTTGCGTGTTAGTATATTAGATAATTATTTATTCTATAATCTTATGAGATTTTTATGGTGCTTAAATTTCGTAGGGAGATTCAGGAGGAATTTCAAAAAATTACGCTTGAAATTGATACGTTGAATAATAACATGATGAAGGGAATACTTTGCTCTTCTTGCTATGTCAAATATATGCGTGAGGAGAATGCGAAGTTGAGGATACTGGTTAGTATTATATTATCGATGTATATAATTTAAATTATTTAAATTATTGACATAATGTATTTCTTTTCCTTTTTTTTTTTTTTCAGCACGAAAAATGGTGTATAGTTTTGATCGAAAAAGCGATGGATATATGAAGAGTATTTGGGCCTTAAAAAAAAAAAATTGAAGATCTCTCAATAAGGACAATTTTACTTTGATAATTAAGTTCAATAAATTTTAGTTGTACTTTAGTGCTCATTTTCTGATTTATAATGTGTTATCATTTTAATTTATATTAATGAAATTCATTACTTTATTTTGTCGTTTTATTCTTAATAAAATGATTTGTAGTCCGATAGTTGATCAAGAGGTTTTAAACCACTGATTTCAAAAAAAAAATTAAAAAATCCTTGAAATTTTTGTCAATAGCTGAATGATATCACATAAATTAAGACAGAGAGAGTAAATTTTTTTTCAGTCCCCTAAGGTTATACAATCTACGAGTATGCCTGAATGAACTTAAAACTTATGGCTTATACGCCAAAAATCATAAACTAAGATATCTAACTTACGTTTTAAATTTCTTTTGTTATTTTGACTTAAAATGAGTGCTTAAAACAGTTTTTTTATTGTATTCAAACACTATAAAATCGTCTAAAAGCTATTTTGCGTTAAAAAAAGCACTTAAAATAAGTGAACCCGAACAAGCTCTAAATGGAAAAGATGCAACTTAACTTTGAAGTGAAGAATAACAAAGGAAAAAAGAAGGCAAAAAGTACAATACAAAAGAAGAAGCAATATGCTTATCCACAATACAATATTCTCTTTTCTTTTCTCCCAAAGCTAAAGGCATTAAAGTTGACAATTGCATGATATACAAGTAACTTTGATGAACATGGACAAAAACATAAATGACATCAAAATCTTTCTTTTTTTTAACAATAAAGCAACAACATTTCACATGGATTACCTCCAAATTATTTACATCAACAAAGTAGTAAAATCAAAGCAACATCCATCAAAGCTTGTCTCTTTGATGTTTTCACTATGTACATATTGTGCTAAAGTAAAAGAAAGAAAAATATAGCAAAAACTAAAAGTGGATAGAACATAAGGCAACCTCTATCCTCCCTTTTGCTTTTGAGTATCTGCCTTGTGAAAGAAACAACAAAAAAGGTAAACAGTGGTTCTTAAAGAACATAAAAGAAGAGCAAAGCAATTACAAGTGATGATAGCATCAAGTGTTCCACTTTAAGCGCGAAGCTGGACTAGACTCAACGATTAGTTTCTTGTATGAATTATACAGACTTATCAATGATTAACCGGAGCATAGTAGACACTCGGTTTTGGTCACTGCACCTAGAAAGCATGTCCAAGTAATGCATGGCATCTGGAGGGAGGAGGCCTTCCATAAAGAAACGAAACAGATGTGAGTGTGTCCCGTGCATGACATCCAGACACTGGTCTAGGACTTTATCCTGTTGTGCTTTACTCAGTTCAGCCGCCTCCATCAGTGGTAGTAGATTCTTCTCCTCTTCTTCAAAGTGTTTCTTGCTATGCTCCTGCATTAGATATCCACATTTCAGAAGGATTTGGTGGACTAACATCTATCGGGATCCTGACAAGTGATGTTAGAATAATGCAGAATGCAGAATGTACGTTACCTTTAAGGTTTTGAGTCGAGTAGAGAGGTTGCAGAGGGCATCTTGGTAGGCAGGATGCCCTGAATCAAGAACTCCTATAGATTTGATATCTTCTTTAATACCATTCATCATAGGAAGGTCCCTTGCATGCTCCTCATTTGCAGCTTTAGACAGTCCTGGATTATAAGCCCACTAAAGGTCAATACATCGCGGCAAAACAACAGATTACCAGATCAGCATGCATTCGGAGAAGCAACTAACGTCAGACACACTAAGTACTAAAGCAAGGACATAGCTCCCTATAAGTAAATTAATACTTGTTGATCAGTCGCTGACTATTCTCGAAAATCTGTCTCTCTTTCAGTTCAACACCCCCCATCCTCAGTTGGAGTTCTGATTTTGTTCAAACATACATTAGAGTAACAGTTCCACCATGAAGATAAATCAATCTAATAAAATGATTTTGTTCCGCATTCACCTTTCTGAATCCATTAAGGATCAATAGATCCTGTAAGTTAGTAACAACTAAATTTATTGCAAAAGCTGCTATATTTGACTCTGTCGTTGTAACCTCGTTTCCATTTCCAAATATCTTTCTTAAAACAGGCACATCATAGAAAGAATTAATCATAATTCATAGCACAGAGACATTTTTCAAGCATAAGGTCACAAGCTCGAATAAAGGAGAAGACTTGTGGTTGCTTTATGAGCTAAAACTAGTCTACTTAAACTAGCTAATCCTCGAAGTATTGAGCCAAAAAATTCAATAAGTCCCAAACAAGCCCCACACACAGGAATAAACACCAATACAATCCAACAACCAGCAGTACATAACTCAATATTTCTGCGCGTCCAACTACAGATAACAAACAACAACATACACAATGTAAGCGCACAAGTAGGATTTGGGGAGGGTGGAGTAGAGTGTAAGCAGACCTCACTCCTACATTGGGAGGTAGTTTGATTGTTTCCAATAACGGAAACGAAGAAATCATGGCAAAATGCATAATAAAGCATTCTAAAGTAGCTGAAATGGAACAATAAAAACCACAAGAGAAACATTAAAACTACTAATATGGAAGGATAAGCAACACAACGCACTGCTACGTACAGGCATAGTTGATTGACTGATAAAAAGCTTTACTTGATTCACAGTTAATCAATGGAGCTAAGCTAACAAACAAATTATCTTCACAAAATGGCATATGCTCAGCAATCTGATAGAACAAAATTTACCTCTATCAGCTTTTTCCAAGATTTGAAAGACAACTCTTTCTTCCATTTGAGCATGTTCAAGCATTAGCTCCAGCAACTGTGAATAACCTCTAGCAAACTTCCTCACCTCCATTCGTGGAGTCCCCATCGCCGGATCACCTCGTGCTTTACCTCCACGCGCCGCCAAGTCCTCCGCCCACCTCCCCATTCTCTCCAAATGCCACATTATACCCCTATGCTGCAAAATAACCAACCACACAACAAACGGCGTCGTTTCATCATACCACCCACCAATACTCCCCGTCAACAGCTTCGGCTCCGGAAACTTCAAATCCAAGTAACGCAGCACGGAATCAACAGACCCAGTAACGGAATCCGATTTATACTCCACCGCCGGCGATTGGTGGGTATCAGAGGGAACGAAATTGACTGTCACCGGCTTGTAAAGCAGAGCACATCGAATATAATAGGTCGTAACACTATTCGGATTTCCATACAGTTTCACTGCCGGATATTTCTTCAGCACATCGGCCGGCGCAATCTCCGATGCCGACTTCCTCGATACCCCTAAACAATTCCCCATTTACCCAAATCGCATAAAAATCAAAACACAACTATCTCAACACAAAAAAACAACAACTGGGTTTTCGATTCTTCTCTTGAAATGATGAAAAAAAAACATGGGTTTTTCTGGGTTTCGGGAATTAAGCAATATTATATTCCCCGTTTACACAAAACGAAGAAATACAGAGATTCCTTAACCACTTGAGAACGAAAAAGAAGAAGAAGAAGAGTTAAATGGAAGAAATTCACAAGGGACACAATGAAAACAGAGGAAGTTTACGACTATACGGTACCCATTAACCCCCCAAAAAAAAACAAGTGAAAGGAAAAAATCTAGATCAAGCTTAAACGTGCATAGTAATGGAGGAAATACAGAGTATTATGTATTGATTATTGAATTTTCTTTGAGTTTTCAGGGTATGGGGATGTGTGCAGAGTGAGAAAATTGAGTATTATTATACTGTGTGATTCAACAATGGCAGGTTGATGAAGAAGATAAAGAGTTATCGAACGAGAAATTAGGTGCCAATTGGAGAGACGCTCCTTTGGGACCGGACGGCTCTGTTTTGTTTGGTGATTCAGCTTAACGTCTTTTATTTCGACTTAAACTGAATTTCCTTTAATTAGTAAAGGGTCGGTTAAAATGAAATTTCGATTGAGTTGAGTTAAGTTATAATATGGGATCTAGAGGATAACGAGCGGGGTTCATCGGAATTTTCTTTTGAGGTTTTATAAATTTATGCCCCAAGACAGTTAAAAATGGAATTTCGTTTAATCAGTAAAGGGTTGGTTAAAACGGGATTTTAGTTGAGTTGGGCTAGGTCAGTATGATTGTCGACGGATCTAGTTAAGATTATTCGGGATGAGATAATCTATCAAATGTTAATTAAGTGTGGAGAATATAAATTGTTTAAGAAGAGAGAGCCGGACTTTCTTGATGAAAAAAAATATAGGATATATATAAAGTATTTTTAAATATTTTTTTTATATATAAAATAGATTAAATTAGTGATTAATGGAGTTATAAATTAACTAACATGGGGGGTTTAATTTGATCAAGATAGACTATATGTTTGATGGTTCGATATTCCCTTATTTATATTATAAATTAGTGGTTTATTTTTCTCATGCAAAAGAACAAATTTACTAATTTATCACTAGAGATTTTTATTTTTATTTTTAGAATTTTATAAATTTATTTACTCTTTTAAAAAGAACTAATTTAAAGATAAAAATTACTTATTTTTGTAAATTGACAATAATATAAAATATTTTTTCTTAATAATATGGACACGTAATATGAAACGGAGGAATAATATATTATTGAGTCCCCCCCCCCCCCAAATAAAACATATCAAATAATCCAACTAGTAAATATCCATTCATCCTTAATCAAGATGTATCGAATTTGAGTCCCCATAATATGGAGTCAGAGAATACGCTACTCTCAATGTGAAATTTCTCAATACGAATCAAAAACTAATTAAGCTTCTAATACAATTACCAGATAAACAAACAGAAAAATCATATCAAATGCATTCAAACAAATAGGTTGGTAAACATAAATAAATAAAGACCTAAAAAATAAATGAGCATATTAAATGCATAATTATGGAGAGTAGGAGACAGCAGCAAAAATTTACTCAACAAGCTTCTTCTTCAAAGTTTTTTTGGTGGCAATAATATCATGTATTTATGACAATAAATTTATACATGTCTTTTTATTATTAATAAAGATAAATATAAACTTAGCAAATTAAGTATTTAGGTTATTGGTATTTCTATCAATGGTTGATAATGTAAAGTGTTAAAAAATATTATAACTATAATTATATGAGTCTAAATAGAACATAAAATGTATATATATGGATGGTAAGAATTAGTTTATACATTTTGTGATATAAACTATATTTGGATTAAGGTGGAATTAATTGTTGTGGTTGTTGTTTTCTCTAGGCTTTTATCTATTAATCCAAATTATAATTTATAGTAATATATGATTTGTTATTGTCTTTTGAGTTTGTAATATATGATGAGACATGTGGTTAATTACTAAACATGATGTAACGTTTTAGATCTATATTCACAAGAAAGACTAATAAAATTAAGCGGGTGATTAATTTACAAATTTGAAATTAAATCATGTTTTAAAAGGCTGATAATGATATACTACAATATATTTATTATTATAATAAGTAGTTAAATTGTTTGAAATCATTGATGGGACATAAGATGAAAAAATATATTAAACAAGATATTATTAATACACAAAATTAATATATGTATTATTTTTGTTAATAGACTCTACCAACTATTCGGTATGTATATATATTAATGTACGTCCACATCATGGCAAAGAAGAATAAGAAAAGAAAAAGAATTATTACATAGTTTTCGAATGAATAATGCATAAGAGTGACAATTCCTAAACTTTATTTTGGTGAGTTTGTTAAGAAAATGATTATTATGTGTGATGAAAGTATGTTGATTACGCATTCCAAATAATCATGGCATTGTGGATTATGGTTTTTAATAATTGATTGCTACATAGCTCAATCATAGAGTATATATCAAATAAAAGTTTAATCACACTCAGTTTTTTACATCAAATTAAATTAGGTAATTATGAAAATTAAAATATAGTGAATTATGAATTAAGATATGCTTGACGTACTCATCAGTTTAAGATAAATATTGAATTCAAAGTAAAAAAATTTATTATCAGTGTCGTATATTTCACATCTTATTTTATTTGAAGTATATATGAATTCATGAATGTCTGAACTCTAATAAATATTCTTACAATTCGAGTCGATAAATATATAAGCACCATGAATCATGATTCATGGAGTTTCCACTAATATTTTGAACACCTACACGAAGTTTCAAACTCGATTTATACTATGTGTAAATTATTTTGTTTTATTTGTCCACAAATTATGTTCATGTTAGATAATATATATCTATTTCCTTATAATCACATTTCAATTGATGACTAAATATTGACGAGCGACTTGAAAATAATCGATCCGAAATAATTTTTACAAATAACCGTTGCAGGAGCGCCCTCTAAGCCCATCTTTCACTATGCAATAATATGGTGCAAATGATCAAGATAATGGATGGAAGAAAAATGTTGGATTTAGTTATGATTTAACTTTTTTTTTAAAAAAAAAGAAAAAAGAACTACTTTAAAGATTTGAAAGAAAAAAATATTGGTGGATAATACAGATAAGATATAAATTAATATACTATTAATAAAGAAATTATTTTTTAAAATTAGATTTTGAATTGTCAAAGCGTATGCAATACTTAATGAAATTTGAACATGCAACTAGATCTTATAAATGGATCTTAGACTTACCTAAATGATTATATCGAACATGCTGGAATCAAATACTTATTTTACGCAAATTAAAAGAGATAAAAGCTTAGATTAAAATAGTAAATAAGGACCAAGCAAACATATATGTATGACAAAATCAATCAATTCAAAAGAATATTAAGTCAAGCTTCACTACGAGTGTCAAATATTGAATGAAAAAAATTAATATATAAACTGAGATATCGATCAATCGAGAAATAGTAATTCACAAGACAAGGGCCCGTTAAAAGCCCATTTCCAGTCTCGGCCCAGTAAGGAATGTTGGGTAAGTTTTAAAATATAACCTAAGATGATTTTGACAAATAGCCACTTTAGGCCTTAAGGGGGTAATGGAATACAAGTCCCTATTTTATAACACTTGCCACATTTTAAATAGTAAAAGATATTTCGTTAATACGATTATTTTTCTTTACAAAAAGAGTTTCTTCTTCTTCTCGAATTCCATAAGACTATAAAGAATTTTTTTGATAAAAATTGAATCTAATAAAATATGTCAATATTATAACAAAATCTGCATCAATATTGATCAATTCTTTTAAAAATTTTTTATTTCGTATACTATATTCATATTGAAATTCAATTAATTTGAATTCACTCCAAAAAATCTGACATCAAAGAATAAAATACTATAAAAAAAGACAATTTCATATTAAGACGGCTCGAATCCGGAACCTCTCGAAAAATTACCAACCTAACTCTCCGTTGGTTTTGGCCACAAATAAAAAGCGGACTGAAGTTAAACTTTTTCAGTCTCGACTGCGCAGCAAAAGCACAAAATTTCTCCCATTTTTGATCTTCATCTTCTCCGGCAGTGAGCAAAAGGTAAAACTCTCAAGGATGAGCAGGTCGGGTCAACCTCCGGATCTCAAAAAGTATGTTATACCTCTCATCGAGCTTAGCTTCTGAGTTTCATATTTTTTTCCCTTTTTTTTTCGATGTGTATATGAAGATTTCTTATATGTTTTCCATTTTTGGTTTTGTTTTCTACAGGTATATGGACAAGCAGCTTCAAAGTAAGTTAGCAATGCTTTATGTTTCTATGTTTTTTTTTTAAATTGCTTTCTGTGGTTGGTTAATTTGTTTTTGCTGCAATTTTCTTAGGGTTTATAAGGTTTATTAGTTAGTAATACTGTATGCTTGTACATTTTTGTGCTTTATGTGGAGGGTTGATTTGGTTTTGCTGCAATTTGTTTAGGGTTTAAGTGTTTTTTGTAAGGAATTTAGGGTTTATCAGTTAGTAATGCTTTGCGCCTCAGGGTGTGTGGCTTAGTGATTAATGAAGTGGTTGAGAGTCA
Source organism: Solanum lycopersicoides (assembly GCA_022817965.1). Lineage (NCBI taxonomy): Eukaryota > Viridiplantae > Streptophyta > Magnoliopsida > Solanales > Solanaceae > Solanum > Solanum lycopersicoides. Next base: position 1,731,783 of record CM040628.1, on the reverse strand, counting down.
TGAGGTCTAATGGTTTAAATTCCAGCAGAGACAAAAAACACTAGGTAATCCCTATCATCTGTTGTTACTGAGTACTTGTTGCTGATGGGAGGTGGTAGGTATGCCGTGGAATTACCACCGTCATAAAAAATAGATAAATCAGCTAGTACTGCTTAGTTTGTTTTTGCTGCAACAGTTTAGGGTTTAAGAATTTATTTTTGTGTGCTTTCTGTATTCTTCCACTGCTTACACTTTTTCGTGCAAAATTGCTTGTTATGAGAGTCTGTTAGTGATTTTTATCTAGGTTCAAAGGTAAAGGAAGTTGTGTTTGCTGGCAAGTGATAAATTCTCGTCCGCTTCCTCATGATCAACAGAGAAAATTAAGTTCGCCAAGTAATGCATAACCAGCCAGAATCAAAGATTGTTAGACTGTTAAGAGCTGAAACAATTTTGACCTTATACTCTTGCTCTGACGTTATCATAGTAGCATTTACCATGCTCTCTGTATTTCCCATCTGTCATCACATCCCTGTTTTATTAATGCAAAAGGCTCAAGTCTGAGCGGCTTAAACTGCAATTTTACAGTACCTCCTGGTCATCATGCAACTCAAAACCTTTTCATGAATGTTTCTTTTGTCATTGCATGCTTTTGCTGCAGCAATTTCTTTTGCAATGTGTGGGGTTAAAAAGAACTTGAGTGTGTGTTTGTGCAACTTTTTTCCAAGCATAGATGCCCCTAGACTTGAACAACTCCTTTTTGTTTTTTCGGTAAATAAGCAGTTTTACTACCAAAGTGAACATTGCATATCAAAAATCCCTAGAGCTAGACATCCCCAGCCTGGTAAAGCATCTAACACTATGGAAGCATCCTACTATCCTTCAAAATCGAGGAATGTTCAGTATAGCAGCCTAAGGATAGTAATATTTCAACTAAGCCAGTATTCTAGATAGCCTTGCTTTCGTTACTCCTCTACCGTAAATATCCTGGACTATCATTCTAGAGAGCTTCAGGACTCTGCTTTTTGATTGGAAGATTCACAGGTTTCCTTTCTTGCCATATGTAATATACTCCTGCTGCTAGTATCATCAGCGTAAACTTCAGCTTGTGCACCCTTACCTTTGCAGTTAGTACTTGCCATCCCTTGCCAGCCAACTTCCTCAAAGTTTTAATAAGCTTTAATGATTTTATGGACCACCCAAGAAGCTTTATTTGGTTGCACACCCCATTATGTACCTTGCTTCCCATAATAAATATGTACCCACTGTATCCATAATCTGTCTTTCTTATGGTATAAGTTCCAGAACATTTTGCAAATGGCAGCCATGTTACATGCTAGCAGATCAAGTATATTCAGCCTTCCAGCTGATTTTAGACAGCATAATTGTCCCAGGAAATCAATGCTTTCCTTGATGTCTCTATCCCTCCTTTCCATAAGAGAACTTCCTACAACACCTTCAATACATAGCTAAAACAAAGGGGGGTACACATTTTATGAAGCTGTAAATGCATCTCTTGCATCAACCTTGCGTGCTGGACTGCATAATATTTTTTAAAAGTGCAGTCTGAATGAAGGTGTTTTCTTTTAGAAAAAATCGCTATAGATAGCGTTTTCTTAGTCAGATAGAGCATTAATATCCACGGTCTCATTTTATAATTTTACATTCCTCTGTTAATTGCCGTTTTGAGGTTGCTATCGCACTTGAGTAATAATGCTGTTTATCTTTTGCAGTCAAGTTGAATGCAAACCGCTTAGTCACTGGAACTCTTCGTGGGTTTGATCAGTTCATGAATTTGGTCATTGACAACACAGTGGAAGTTAATGGCAATGATAAGAATGAAATTGGCATGGTGGTGAGTTTCTTATTCTATCCTCCTCTCTCCCTTTACCCTTGTTCCTTCACTCTGGTTGTTTGGATCTTACAGCTGTGAATATGATAGCTAATATCGCAGCAAAATTTCTCTTTCAGGTGATTCGCGGGAACAGCGTGGTGACAATTGAAGCATTGGAGCCTGTCGCTAGACCACAGCAGTAGCTCTAACGGATCGTTGTTTATGCCCCAGATGCTGCTGCCGCTTGTTTAAAGGAACCTTAGGGAACATAAGTTTGTACCGTCAGGATTCAGTATTCGACTTGATAACAGTTAACTTGACAATGGATTTCTGTTTTAAATTTGATCATCAATTCTCTCTATTCAATCAGTACACTATGTACTGAATGCAGTTTGAATGTGTTCCTGTTTCTTTTTCCTACTAAAAGGTGCACAATGTGATGTTTACTTTACATACCTCTTGAGGTAAAACACACTTCCTCATTCCGTCATTTGAGTTTGTTACACTAGGCTTGCTTTACATCTCCTTGCGAGTTATTGTATATGAGCGAGTTTGCTCAGTGCACACTCTATCTAAATGGTAACGTCTGCGAGTTTCTGTGTTCAAATAAATATCCTCTCTATAGAATGATGCTACTAGAGAGACGTACACAGACTGCTCATTGGGTAGAAGTTCATTTTTTATTTTATCATTAAGACTTAATTAGATTAGGTTAGATTAGGATTAAACAACATAAAGATAGGGTCTTGGGATGTTTTTGTATCTTGAAATTGATATTATTACAATTGTTTTTTTTATATCTTATTAAAATAAATTTCAGATAAATAGAAATTATCTTAAAAACAATGTAAATTATAAGAGTGAGTGGTGTTAAGAGACGGTGCAGTGGTGGATAGATAGAAAAGAGGAACAAATTAAACAAATAATTAAAACTCATCATAGGGGTAAGGGTTAAATTTGCCTTTATGCAAAATGTTCAAAGTATCCCCAATTTTAAAATAATTATTTTTTAATTATTTCACATTTAACATTATAGATATTAAGCCTCTATTGTTTATTCTGAAATAAGAATAAATTTATTTTATTTTGCATAGTTTAAAGATAAATTCGACGCTTACTAGTAAAATTGACTATTTGACCCCAACCATTAACAACAAACGAAAAATATATTCCCTTCCATATAATTAAGGAGCAAATTTAATTCTTTTTCCTAATTTCTATAATATTCAAACAATGCATAATTATTAAATTAGTTAATCCTAGTCAACGTCACTAGGTTATGGACTGGTGACTTAATTAGTCAAAGGTCATGTTAAGAAAATTACTGATTAGTGTGTTAAAATTAGAATGCTATGCTTTTTTACTCGTCAAAAGTCTTCTATAATTACATGTTATTTTTAGGAAAATTATACACTTAACAAAAATGGAATATTTTTTTTTTCCCTTCTCAATATTTATATTTATAAATTCTCCTTGTTTGAATACTATAAATTGTAACATTGTCACCAAAATTGATTTATTGTCCCCACAAGTGAGAGTCAAAATTAAAGCATGAATGATCCAAAAGAGTTTACTTTTAGAGTTTTCATAGAAGAGTTGAATGCTCAAGAACAAGAGTTCCTTAAGAAACAAAAGTTTATGCAACTTGTTAATGATATTGATCCCTCTTTGCATAATCCTCCTCCTAGGGTTAATCGTAGGGTGAAAATGATGATCGATGAGACACCTGATAGGTAATCACTTAATTTTATTTCGAGTTTATATATCTTTATTGACATGTTTTTATAGTCATCAAAATGTAATTGTATATATATGCTTAAGATCGATCATATGTTGCATGGATACTCTTTTTTATGTGTTCTTTGATTTTGTATCTGTTAAACATCGTCAGATAAAATGAGATAGAAGGCGCGTTAGTTTATTTCTTCTATAATTTAATTGTTTCCAAATGTTATTTTTCTATTGGTGCAGGAAAAGGAAGGACAATCACTTTGGTATGGAAGGTTCATCAAAATTCCCAAAAATAGGAAGTTGAGGCATTGATAGGATTATATTTCAAAGTATTTAGGTTTCAAAATTTAGTTTATGACAATTTTTATTAATCTTTGTATTAATAGGATTTGTCTATGAACTATATATGTATGCATTTACAGTGTCATTTTAAAGATTTATAAATATTTAGTCTCTTATGACCTTTGTTATTTTTAAAATTATTTATGCATTTCGGTGATTCAATTTGTCTACATTAGATTTACTCGTTAATAGTTGACAAATTCGATAGATTCGTCGTCGAAAACAACTTACTATGATTTGAGTTAATCTTCAAAATGATGCATGTCACTAAAAAAAAAATAGGCATGTATTGCAGCATTTTTAATAGTTGGTTAATCGATAATTTGATAGTAAATTAAGTAATTATATTTATATCATTTGACATATAAAATATTTGACTCAGAGTTTAGTTTTCATTTCGGGTGTCTCAACTTCTCGGTTATTCTACGTGACAGTTGTTTGCTTTTGAGCAAAAAATTGTCAAACTCATTTGCATAGTTCATTTGATTTGTCACTTTATTTCCAAGTATTTTTCAATGATTCTTTTTTATCATATCTTAACAATTATTTCCCGATAACCAAACTGATAACAATTATTTTTTTAATAATTTTATAATAATTTAACATATTTACCAACTAATAACCGATAAGTCGAATGATAAACAGGCAGCCCTAAGATTATAGCTCTCAAGTCAAACATATATGAATTTTACTGTCAGATCTAAGTATTTTTACTTCTTACTGTTTTTTGAATTAAAGTAGAATAAATATTTTTGAATTAAAAAAATCAGTTTAGAAAAAAAGAAGTGTTTTAAAAGAAAAAATAATAATATATTTATCTAGAACATGATATATTTGCTTTATTAGGTAACAATAAGGACATATTTTGGATCAAATTATTGAAGGCAAGGATATTTTACGATTTTAAACAAACTATTAAACTTAAGGACATTTTTATTCATTTCATATAATTTAAGGATATTTTTAAATACTTTTTACGTGACATGTGATACTACCGGATGCTAAATCTTACGTTTAAAAATAAGAACAATTTATTTTTTTTGCATAATTTGGGGATAAATTTAACTCCGACTAATAATTATAAAAATAATATATTTGACCTCAACTATTAATGAAGGTAAAAATATGTTCATTTGTCATAGTTTAAAAACAAATATACTAATTTCTATAATTTTAAATAAACAACATGAATATTAGGATTTATTAAAATTCATTAAAATAGTCAATCTAGTCAATTTTTCTATAATATTTAAACAACATATAATGAATATTATTTATTAAAATTCCTTAAAATAGTGAATCTAGTCAATACCACTAGATTATGGTGATTCTATTAGTCAAAAGTCAATTAAGGTAAATTACTATTGGTGTGTAATACTTTTTTTTTCCTTTTTTGATATTATATAATTAAAAAACAAAAAACGAAAATCATACTATAGAGCAAGTTGTATATTATATTATATGTTCCTTCTAATTTTCAAATGATTACTTGTCCCTAAGTAGTCAATACTTAACCAAATTATTAATTTTGCTAATTTCATTTAATTTAATTTGCTTCAAAAAACCACTTTTTACTCTCTCCAAATACAAACAAAAAACCAAAAAATTCAAATGCAAATTCCCCTTGACCCCCACCCCCCTATATATACACACACTACAAATTGTAAAATCATCATCAAATTACTTTATTTTCACAATTTAGGGTCAAAATTAAGTCATGGATGAACCAAAAACATTTACTTTTAGAGAGTTCATTGCTGAGTTAGATGCTCAAGAAGAAGATTTCTTTAGCAAATTAAGGGCTAATCAATCTCTTAATGAAAATCCTCCTACTCCTAATGATGATCCTAAGGTGAAAAGGGTGATTGATGAGAAACCTAACAGGTAATCACTGATTTTTGTTTTATACGTCACTCTTTTCTTTTTTGCTATAAACGTAACAACCAGAATAACGCTTTTCTATGTTTGAAAATTCTGTAACATGTTTAAGATCGCAAAATTTAAGAATATTCTTGATAGATGCAAAAAGCTAAGATTGTTTTCTTTCGTTTTGATTTCGTATGATCTGTCAAACATCGTCATATATAATGAAATTACAAATGTTTGATTTTCTAATGATGTAGGAAAAGGAAGGTCATTAAATTTGAGGTGGAAGATTCATCAAAGGTACTTGGCAATGATAAGTGAAGTGGAAGCATTGATGTGATTGAATTTGGCAAAGTGTTTAGGTTTCAAATTAAAATTTTAGTTTGTGATAATTTTTATTAATCTTGTATTAATAGGATTTGTCCATGAATTAAATGTATGTTTTTGTAATTTCCTATAATAAAGATATATAAATGGTTCAGTTTCTTATGTATCACCTTTGTTCCTTTTATTGAATTATTTTTGTATTTTTTCGAACTAAATCGGTCTATATTAGATTTACTTGTTAATAGTTGATTAGATTCGATAGATTCGTCCTCAAAAATAATTTATAATGATTTTGAGTGAATTTTTGAGATGACGTATATTGCTGCATTTTAAAAGTAACATATATTGAAATTATTTATACCTAAATTTTAAATTTGGGAAAATGGGAATTAAGTTGTATATTATTGTTTAATTATAATGAATTGATTCTGAAATAGGAAATTACTTTGTTTGATATTTTCTTTTTCTGTTCAAATTTAAATTAAACCATTAATACCGATCATATAATAGAAAGTCAATTGTATTTATGAAACAAGTTTAATTTGATCTTTACTTAAAAGAATATTAGTTATCTGTTTAATTACCTTTTACTAATCGAATATTATTTTTGGGGGAAAAAAACAAAAACAAAAATACATGTATTTCTAACTAAAGGTAGAATATTTGACCCATGAGGTAGAAGAGTTTAGGGCTGTCATGATACGGTTTGATCGATTATTTTAAAAATATTGTATTTTTTTACTTATTTTATCAAACATATATAAACTTAACTTTTCCAAACCGTCCTAAATCATCTCGAATTTCCTTGGATAATATTTTCATAAATTTCTTTAGCTCCATCTTAGAAGCACATTATTATTCAAAACTTCGATTTGTAAAAAAATGAAGTGTTCGATTTGTAGTATAAAATAATATGTTTTTAATGTTTAATTACTATTTTTAAATTTAACCTATAGAATAATATAGGAATTTGATAATTTATAAAGTAAAATAGACCTACACTAATTCTTGTTAGGTTATGAATAAATATATATATTGAAACCTATAATATATATAGTTTATTTACAAGAAAGCTAATAATCGACTTGATTATTTTAGAGAAGTTTTGATACACCTAGAAAAGTTGGCCAAGACCTAGTTATATTGGAAAAGTAAGTAGGCATCTGGACATACGATTTTATCTCATGATTTTAAATTGCGAGATGAAATTTTAAATATTCTAAAAAGCTTGATTTGATAATATTATATCACGATTTTATATTTTTTTAATATAAAATTGACTCACAAGTGTATTTATATTTTTTTTATAAAGATTAACCAATTTTTATTATTTGATAAGATTGTATAAAGAGTTGAGATAATTTTGATAGTATTCACAACTTATGAGATTTTAATGTTTACGAGCAAAAAATGCAACTCAATTATCGAAAATTTCATGTCCAAACAAAACTTAAAATTTATTTGATATATTTTCATATCATAATTACTTTTTATTTAATTCAAAAAGAAGTTTGGACTATGTTAGTCAATACCACAAGATTATGGTGGTTTTAATTAGTCAAAGGGTATGTTTTAGTAAGTAATTATTTGGTGTGTAACATTAAATGCAATTCATTTGGACACTTTTTTTTAAAAAAAATAATTTATTTATTTTCTAGAAAAAATTTAGACGTAAAAATATGGAAGAATTCGCTCTCTTTTTTTATTTTTTTTCTATATTATATTTATAATTTGTAAATATAAAAGAATGAGACGTAAAAATGATTTTTAGTTTTGGTTATTTACGTATTAATGTGTTGGATTCATAAATTTAATGTTGAAATATATTTATTATTTATGTAAAGGATTTTGAAATATTTATTTTCATATATATATATTTTTATTGAATGATAAATATTCATGTATCTAGTTTAAAATTAGAATAGGTGCCTGCACGATCCCGTTATTTCGGTGACATTCAAAATATTCACAACCTTAGCACATTAAAATTTTGTCAACATAATCTAGTCAACTTAATTCATCAATTAATTCAATAATTAACTCACCTTATACTAAATCCTCCAAATACACATACCAAAAACAAAAAATTAATTAGTACTCATCCCCTCCCCCCCCCCCCCCCTATATATACTCTACAAATTGTAATATCATCACCATCAAAATTAATTTATTAGGAGCCAAAATTGAAGTATGGCTGATAAAAAAGTGTACACTTTTGAACAATTTGTGTCAGAGTTGAATCCCGAAGAAAAAAATGTCCTTGTTACACTATGGTATTTGCAAACTCTTATTGATGAAGGTGATTCATCTTTCCAAACTCCTCCTCCTCCTACTAGCATTGATCCTAAGGGAAATGATGAGGTGAAAAAGGTGAATGATGAGAAAACTGATAGGTAATCATTTTAATTTTATGTTAAATTTATGTTTAATATTATCACGTTCTCATCGTCATAAAAATGTTATGATATATATGTTACTTTTGAGATTGCAAGTTATGAGGATACGTTCGATATGTACTAAAAGTATTTTCGTTTTCTAATTTTCAATCATTATCATATAAAATGAAACAGAAGATGCGTAACTTTATTTGTATTGATGCAGGAAAGGGAAGGGCATTGCATTTGAAAAGTGAAGTGGATGCATTGATGGGATTGAATTTCAAAAGTGTTGTTAGGTTTCATTGTTTAGTTTATGACAATTTTTATTATTTCTTGTATTAATAGGATTTGTCCATGAACTAAATGTATGCTTTTATTGTTTTATTTTAAAGATTTATGAGACATTTAGTCTCTTATCATGTTCCTTTTTAATAAAAAAATGTTTTTACATTTCTCTTATGATCAAATCCACTTATATTAGCTTCATTCTTTAATGATTGATCAAATTAAATAGATTTACCTTTGGGAACAATTTACTATTATTTTTGAGTTAATGTTTAGAAGATGTATCACCACATTTAGAAAGAAAATTATATTGAAACTATATATCTAAGTTTTAAGAAATCCGTTAAGTATCTTTACTCAATTATGAACTTTTCTCTTAAAAATTCACTTAATTTTATTTTTTAACTTAAAACTCACTCAATTATGAGCTTTTCTCTTATAAGTCACTCAACTATGAAAGTTATATTTATAAAGTTCTATTTATTTAATTGATCTTTTTATTAAAATTTGTTGATATTCAATTTTTATTTAAAACTAGATTTGATACAATAAAAATATATCTATTTAAATTATTTTAGTAATCCAACCTAATAAAAAGATATCTATTTAAATCATTTGACCTTAGATTTGTGTATGATTAATCAGCAGCAGTGTGTAACTTTTGAAATTTAGATATTTATCAATTGTTCCAAGACCGACGTGATACAGATAAAAAAAAAACATATTACAATAATTGAAATTGTTGGTATTTATACATTTTAGTATTAATATTAAAATATTAAGTGCATATGTTAATAGATATAAATTAATTAACGAGAATGAGGTCATTATTGTGACTAATTCTTGTAGCCACCATAACCATGATTTACCACAAATTTCACCCTTAATTATATTTGGTAACGCATGTAACCTATAAGTCATTCACTTATTCAATTTAATTACTATTCCATTATCTTACTATTCACTGCAAGGAAGAATTCCTCACCTATAAATAGTGATCTTCCTTTGTGTTATAAAAACTAAGAGATATACAAGAAAATATAAGGTTAAATGTATTGTGTTTATATTGAGATTAATGTAGTGAAAAAGAGAGTTGAGACATAGAAAAATATTCTAAGTCTACAGTTATATTCATTATACAAATGAGAATATTTATATGTTAAAGGAAGGTTTTTTTTTTTGGAACTTTGCACTCTTAAACTAATAGAGAGCTTGAATCTCCTTAAAGAGAGCGAGATATTTGCATCTTAACCTAAAAATTTATTTATTATTTTTGTCATTTTATTTTTAACTGTAATATTTTGTATTTGTGGTATATTATACTAACATGAATTGATTTGAAATGATAGAAAAAAGGGTATGCAGAGGGATTTAATTTCATTAAATATATTTTTATTTTCTTAAAATTTTGATTTTAAATAAAAATTACATTTCAACAAATTTTATTGAAAAGTTAATTAAATAGCTAGACTGACTTTATAAGTAAAATTTTTATAGTTGAATGACTTTATGAGTTTTGACCTTCTAAGAAAAAACTCAAAGTTGAGTGACTTTCTAAGATAAAAATTCATAGTTAGATATTATATTCTATATTATATGTTCCTTCTAATTTCCAAATGATTACTTGTCCCCAAGTATTAATTAACCACTTTACCAAATTATATTTTTGCTAATTTAATTTAATGTAATTTGCTTCATCAATTAATCAGTACTCATCCCTCCCAAAACCACTTTTGATACTCTCCAAAAACAAACAAAAAACCAAAAATTCAAATGCAAATTCCCTTTGACCCCCACCCCCACCCTCCTCATTTCCCCCTATATATACATACACTACAAATGGTAACATCATCATCAAATTGCTTTATTTTCCCAAGTTAGGGTAAAAATTAAGGCATGGATAAACCAAGAAAAATTAGAGAGTTCTTGGCTGAGTTAGAGGCTCAAGAACAAGATTTCTTTAGGAAATTAAGTGCTAACCATGCTACTAATGAAAACCCTCCCACCCTATATGTATATCCTAAGGTGAATAGGGTGATTGATGAGAAACGGGTTAATAGGTAATCACTAATTTTTATTTTATGTTACTTTTTTTTTATTTGTTACACATAACAAACAGAATAACGTTTTTCTATATTTGAAAATTCTGTAACATGTTCAAATTATATATAGTTATAAAATGTCCTGGTACAATACATATTTAAGACCGCAAGATCTAAGGTTATTTTCTATCTCTTTTTGATTTCGTATCTGTCAAACATCGTCATATATAATGAACTAGAGGATATGTGATTTTATTTCTACAATGATTTATTTTTACTATTTACAAATGTTGATTTTCTATTGATGTAGGAAAAGGAAGTTTAGTGAAATTGAGGTGGAAGATTCATCTAAGATATTTGGCAATGGAAAGTGAAGTGGAGGCATCCTAAAGTGTTTAGTTTATGATAATTTTTATTAATCTTGTATTAATAGGATTGGTCCATGAACTAAATGTATGTTTTTATGTTTTATTATAAAGATATATAAATTATTCAGTTTCTTATAATTATTTTTGTATTTTTTATTAGATCCATCTACATTCGATTTGCTTGTTAGTCATTGATCAAATTTGATATATTAGTCCTCTCAAATAGTTTATAATGATTTTGAGTGAATTTTTGAGATAATATATCTCCACCTATGAAAAACATATATTGAAATTGTTTATACCTAAATTTCAAAATTGGGAAAAAGTAATTAAGTTGTATATTATTGTTTAATTATAATGAATTGATTCTGTAAAAGGAAATTACTAAAATCCCTCAATATCGTGTACTTTAATTTGTTCTATATTTTCTTTTTCTATTCAAAAGTTAAATCGCCTAAATTAAAGATAGATTATTTGACATATAAGGTAGTAGAGTTTTAGGGATGTCTATGATACGATTTGATCGATTATTTCAAACATATTATATTTTTTCTACTTATTTTACTACACATAATTAAATTTAAACTTTTTTCAAACCGTCCTACTCATCTCGAGTTTTCTTGGATAAATTTTTCATAAATTTCTTTAGCTCCTTCTTAGAGGTTTTACAAGTTCGATTTGTAATATAAAATAATAATTTATATTTTTTAGTTTTTGCTTAGTCATATCAGTGATTAGAAAAGTTTTGATACAAAAGTTCGATTTGCAATATAATTTTTAAAATAAGGCTTTTTGCATAGTCCTATAGTTTATTTAGAATAAAAAATTTAATAATCGACTTGATTAATTAAGAAAAGTTTTGATACACCTAGAAAAGGTTGTTAAGACCTAGTTATATTCGAAAAATAAGCAAGCGTTTGGACATGCAATTTTAATTTATAAATTTTCATATCATAATAATTACACTTTATTTAATTCAAAAATAAGTTAGGGACAATGTTATTCAATACCACAAGATTATGGTGATTTAATTAGTCAAATGGTATGTTTAGTAAGTTACTATTTGGTATGTAACATTACAATGCTATGCATTTGGACACTTTTTTAAGAAAAAAGTTTATTTATTTATTTTCTAGGAAAATTTTAGACGTAAAAGAATACGAAAGATTTGCTCTTTTTTTTTTAAAAAATAAATAAATAAAATTCTTTTCGATACTATATTTGTAAATATAAAAGAATGAGACTCATACCATAAAACAAATTAAATAAAGAAAACATAAAATCACGTGTTATGGACACTACTATGTAGGGGTGTCAAATGTTTATTTAAAAAGTTAATTTAATCGATTGGTTAAATCGTATCGAATCAATTTTTTAGATTCTTTTTAAGGACTAAATATTTTTATATAATTTATGATCATACTGAATAATTGGAGAGGTTTGTTATTTTATAAAATATTAAAAAAAATACTGAATAATTAATGTTATGGGATTTATAAATTTGATAATAAAATACATCTGTAATTGATTAAAAGATCTAAAAATATTTATTTCCAGCATATTTTTAATTGAATGGTAAGGATTTATGTATCTAGTATACATAATTTGAGTGATATTCAAAATATTCACAACTTTAGCAAACTATAATTTTATTAAGGTAATCTAGTCAAATTAATTTATCAATTAATTAGTATACATCCATTCAATAATTAACTCACCTTATAGTAAATTCTCCAAATACAAACAAAAAACAAAAACATTACCCACCCCCAATAAATACAATAGATACATGTATATAATATATATGAATCTGGTGTGATTCACAGGAGAGTGACTAGTGAGAGGGAGGAAGGTGAGGGTGATTTGTTTACGTCCTAGATACATGTTAATCTACTTGGATACAGTGTATCTAGAACAAATTACATCTATTTTGTGACCCCTTATATTCAGGGGCGGAGCCACCTTGGTACAACGGGGTTCATCCGAACCCTTTCGATAGAAAATTATATTATTTATACATGGTTAAAATAATACTTTATGTATATATAGTAGATGTCGAACCCCCTTCGACTACTCCGTGTATCTATTTCTACGAATTTTAAACTATTTATTGAAAATCTTGGCTTCGCTATTACTTGTACTTAAAGATATACGTATCTGAACGCACTAAAATTTGGTAAGACCCATAATATTGTTAACTAATATGTATCATTTCGATACCTTTCTTTAGTTACTACTTACACAAAACCCAAAAGAAAAGGAAGAAAAAGAATTGCAGTACTAAACCCAAGTCAAACTAATATTTTGCAGTTTATGTCTAGACAAAATAAAATAAAACTTTTTATCATATACATATATTTAATATTATTGATGTATTATATAGATTAATATGTAAAAGTCAAAAATCCACATCACATTAATTTCATGTGATGAATTAAACATTATGTTATAAATCTCCTTTGATATCCACATATGCTACAAATGTAATAAATATAAAGAGGGTCAAACATGAGACCATTAGAATCTTATATAAATCAAATATAAAGCTATGATATACTATTTAATTTTAATTGAATATAAAATATATATATACACACACATGCTTCATCGCAATTACATGTGATTTTTGCGTCATTATACACTGAATTGATCCTAAAATAAGAAGTTTAATGGAAGGAAAAAAAATTAGTTGTTTACGTGATATATATAATCAGAGTCGTCTTATTTAAAAATTTTAAAATTATCAATAAAGAGTAAAGAATAAAAAGTGAAAGTACGGTGTAACTGATGTACTTTTTCTATTTCAATTTTAACTTGCACATGTGAGGTGGAATTTATTTCTTGAATTCGATTCAGTGTTTGATGAAATAAATATTTATGTATTAGAAATAGAATCAAATTTAAAATTTATAAATTCTAACTTTATTATCAAATCAAAGCTAGTTTTTTTTTTTGTGCCAAAATTCATTATTTCACAGTGGCGGAGCCAAATTTTTGCCAAGGGTGTTCATACTTTAGGAAAAGACAGAATAATTAAAAAAATTAAAGAAATCGCCACACTTGGGCTCAAACCTGAAACCGAGAGGTATTTTTGCACAACCTTAACCGTTGAGTTGTCAACCCTTATTGTGTGAAGATTGTTCAACAATTAATACGTATCTAAATAAATCGATATTTAATATATATATTCAAAAAATATTCCGACGAAGATTGTTAATATGACCAACCTTGTCATGTCATAACTCCGGCCCTGTCGTTACATGATAAAAACTATCGCAATCTCTAGTAAAGTCCAAATTAGTCTCTTTGGGGATCTTAGTGAACATTTAACTAACTAGTCAATAGTAGTCTATGAAATGTTAAGATTTTCCTTCCACAAATTGGCCCTATAGTCTACCTTTGAATTATATCATGATAACTAGTGACAATTATCTATTTATTCTCGAGTCATATATACATTAAAAAATTATGAAACTTAACAAAATGAGATTAATTTTAATTAGAATTTTTAGAAGTTATTTAAGCTCGTTATCGAAGTACTAATCTCGATAACAACTAAGTTTTCTTTTTGAACCAATTCAATATCATTTTAAGATCATATCATTTTTTATAACAACATTGTCATATTAGATCATACCATTTTTATAATAACATCTGTTATAATACTAAAATAATTAATACTGTTATAAATAGATTTGACTGTACGACTCACCCAATTTACAGATACTTTGAACCAAAATAATAATACAAACTTTATCTTATGTCTTGTTAACATCAAAGTTAGCTCATTAGCGTGTCACCGTTAAACTCTTTAGGAGGGTACATTTTGTATTTTTGTATTTATTTCTCTTAAAGATAAAAATAATAATAATATTTTTTTAAAAAAAGAGTTAAAGCTCATTTGTCTTTTTACAGAAATAATTTGAATTTCTCCATTGTGCTTTCGGTTACAAAATATAAAAAGTAATTATTGACTATCAAGGTCGTATTTGGCATTTAGCAACAAATTCTTATGTTCACACTTAATATTTTTTTGAATTTTAAAAATATATTTTATGTATTTTTATTTTAATATTTTTTCGATCTATTTTAATTTAATTACTATATAACTTTTTTGAAATAATAGGATCCATAGCATTTAGTAAAAAATCGAAGATCGATGATGAACAATATTTTAGTTATGAACATCTCAATAAATCTCTACATACAAAATATGAGATGATTTAACACCACACAAATATATATTATAATTTATTTCAGGGTAAAATTTATAATCATTTCATCAAGATTACTTAAAATTTAATTATATTAATAATATTTATCAAGTATTTATTTTATTAATGAGATGATTTCATATTATTTAATTGACATCATTTAAAAATAATTTTGTGAACATATATTGAGTGCACATGAGTTTTTGTAATTAGTATATATATGCGATACATAGATTAATAATTAAATTCACGTGAATTTATAAGTTACATTATTAATCCGCCTTTGTTTACTAGTAAAATAAGATTTAATTACTCCGAGTTTCTCTTAAACTAAAATGAAAATTTATAATGAAATTTAAGAAATAGATTTAACTTATATACAATTGATTACGTTGATGGAATCTTTATATCAATTTATGTATTTTAACATATTAGGACAAATTATGTGTCTCATTTATCCTCAAGCTAGGATCTATATATACTAATTCTGATTAGACATTTACTTATAAATATCTTCTAGGTAGTTTAATTGTCTAAACATTCTTGGACAATCAATTTATAAAAGTTAAATAACTCTTTTAAGAGTTTATAGATTTAGATTTAGTCGGGCTTCAATATGAATATTAAATATCTATAGATTTAGATTTAATCGGGCTTTAATATAAATATCGAATATCAGGTAAAAAATAAAAAAATAAAAAAAGATCTATTTTATTTTGAACTCTTTAAGAATTTAATTTATAGAGATACAATAAAGTTATACTAGCTTGTAATTTTACAAGGGAGGCACATTAAAACAAACAAATATACCCAATATAATTTTATAAGCATAAACGTAGAGTTTGATGAAGGAAGGATGTAACAAATATTACCCTTAATTACTTTTGTGGTGTAGATATCCAAGTTATTTCGATAAATTTTCAGCTTAAGAAATTTTTTTTTGAACAAATTTAAAAGAAATGCAAGAAAAGAAAACCTTAACTTGAAATATTGAAAAAAGAAAGATATCGTCAATGAAAATAGTAAAGATAATCAAAGTAAAAGAAATAACGGTTGTACTAATAATATTGAAGAATATAACACTATTTTTTTGGTTTTCTATCAGTTTCCCGATTAAATTCAGATCGTGCAGTGCAAGATCCATTCAAGATTGACGCTCCCAACAGATTTTCTTCATATCTGAGGCTCAAATCCAAAATCTCAAATTAAAGATGAAAGAATTTCACCACTACACCACAACTCATATTATACTATTATTATAAAATTCAGATTCAACGCAAAGTACAATAATGTTGTCAAAATTATTGGATGAAAATTACCAAAAATGACAAATAAACACCACTTTTCAAATTATGAGGATATAATTATGATGTTCTAAATTGATATATATGCTAATAATAGAGGGTGCAGGCACCACATGCATAATGCTTCATATTTCTATTTTGTATTTTATATTATAAAGTTTTTGCCAGCTGAGACCAACTTTAATTCATAGCTCGTACACATTTGATTCCTCTCTTAATTTACATTCACAAATTAACATGCATGTTGACATGAAAAAATAATAATCATATTTTAAAGTTGATTTTTTTTTTTTTTAAAAAAGTACAAATATTACAGCAAATAATAAACAACCACACACACAAAAAAAAGAATCAGCTATACGAAATAGTTGTGGACCTTATCGCTAAATAGCTCGTAATTAATATAATTGTTTAACGTCGTTAGCCTGTAGTAACTAAATAAAACTAGCGATAATTTTTTTTTTGTTTATGTACTGACATAAGTTGTTAGTCGTTAATTCATAATGGTTATGTAATAATTAAACACAAGATGAGCTTGTTTTTCTTCTTATGAATCATTAAAATTAACATAAACGATCCCGATCTTATTTCTTTATTCATTTATAATGTTAAATTTATAATCTTAAAAATAAAATGAGTTACTTAATCAGTTGGAAAACTAGGGTTTTTATTATAAAGTTGAATAAAAACGTGAAGAAATAATAATCATATTTTAAAGTGCAATTCAAAGGGACAGTACAATTATTACAGCAAATAATAAACAACCCCCCCTCCCCCACCACACACACACAAAAAAAAAAAACTATATTGAATTCTTCTTATTGCTAAAATAGCTCGTAGTTAACATGATTATTTAACGTCGTTACCTTGTTGTTTAATAAGACAAGCAACAATTTTTGTTTTTATTTACTGACATAAGTTGTTCGTCGTTAATTTATACATTGGAATTGTTTTCTTTGACCATCAGTTACTTTTTTCTATGTGTACTCGTTTAAAATGTGAGGTTTAAAATCTTAAAAATAAAATAAGTTATTTGTTCAGTGACGGAACTAGAACTTTCATTAAAGGGATTCAAAATATGACTAAGTAAACATACAAAGAAATCAATAGGATTCAACAGCTAAACCCTCTTTTGTTATACTCTAGCTCCGCCCCTGTATTTGCAACAACGTCGCATAAATATGATCTGATGATATAATAATTTCATACTGACGAGGTGTATAACTTAAACCGTTACCTAACTAGGGATGATATCATTCATGATCACTTTAGAACTCTTTTTCTCCTCAACTAAAAAAGTAAATGAGAAAATTCCATACTCCATATATCCTATATATAGCACTACAAAATCAACTCATTTTTCTCCACAACTACACACCTCTCACATTTTTATTTTTTTTTAGTTAAAAAAAAAATGAAAAATCAATTTCAAGAATTAAACTTTAGGGAATTTATGGATGTGTTAACAAAGCAAGAACAAAAAATTTTTCAGAAAAAAGCAGCTGAGAATAAAAATGAGAAATCATATGTTACTGAAATTTTTGGTGAGCTTTATTTTGAAGAAAATAATGGTGAGTCATCCATAGAAAACATTTTTCCTCCAATGCCAAAAAAAAAATCTAGTGAAAATAATGCTATTAAAGGTATTATTTCCTCTCTTTTTATTTTTCCGTAAGTATGTTTGATACGATTAAAGTCATTTTTTAGGAAAATCTTTTGAATTTTCTAACTTTTTTGAAATACTCTTTTTGATGGAAACGATCTAGCTCTAATGTATCCCGAAAAGATAGAAGTAATATATGTGTATATTCTATAGAATATCATATCTCACTTATAGGATTACATCGAATATATTGATGTTTTTCTGTTGTTGTTGTTTTTCCGATGGAAAGTAAGATATGCATATATCCTACTCTCTCCAGATTTCATTTGTAAGATTATATTGAATATGTTATTATTGTTAGTATCGTCTTTTCAATGGAAAGTACTAATTTTTCCTGAAAAATATATTTGGTAATTGGACCACTACTAAAAACACATGATATTTCTGATGGAAAGCTCATCAAAAACATTATTTCTTACAATTTTTTTCTAAATATATATGTTTTTAAACTAATATGTACATAATGTCACAATATTTTTCTTGTAAAAAGGATTTATATGTCATATCAAATATACTGTTAATTAATTACATGTGTCTACAATAAAATAATGGTTTTTTTTAAATCTTATTTTTATTTGCCTTTTTAATTTCTCCTCTTATAAATTGTGATGCAGGTAAAGGAGGAAAAAAATCAAATGATGCTTAGAAGGAAAATGTTAGCTAATGTTATTAGTGTGATGCATGTTTGTATCTTGTCTTCATTATTAAGTTAAATAAACATCATCGATATATCTCGTTGATAAATCGTTTAATTATTTTTATCTGACTTAAGATATATCGTTTTGTTACTTTTATCTTATGATACATGTTTGTAACTTTGGCTTCATTAAGTTTAAATAAACATCTATCAATATTTTATTGATGTGTGGTGTTGAATTATTTTTGTCTGATTTAAAGATCTATAGTTCAGTTATTTTTTGTTTGATTTTAAAGTGGAATGGGATACATTTCGAATTACTTTCTATATCTAATTAAGTTACAGTTTTACTTTGCATATATAGATCATTTAAAGTTCATGAGTTCTTATAACAAATTTAAGTTATAAAAAGTAATAAAAGTTTACAATCAAACATATAGATGTAAGTTTTGAGATTATATATAAAATTGTGATTTAATTATTTTCACAAGTATGTATATATAAGATCTAAATAAAAATTAATAATTATCATAACTATATATATTCTGATCTCAATCCATCTGCCTACGCAATTTATCTCAAATTCATGATTTTTTAGTATATATATATATATATATATATATATATATATATATATATATATATATATAATCAAGCTCTAAAACGAATTTTAAATACGAATTTACTAAATTCAAGGATGATTCTTCAGTTGAGAAACATTATAAAAGCTGACTAGGATTAGTTAGACTGACTGAGATCCAATGTGTAAAGTTCCAAAATAAGACAAAGTTACTTTTTTTGTCAAGTAGGTAAATTATACGTATCAAAATTAGGGGTGGGGGTAGGGGGTGGTGGAAAATTTGTATATATCTCTGAACTATACAAATGATATGCGTATATTTTTTGTTATATTTTTAGGATATCAATATCTTTATCGTATTTTTACCGTTCAAATTTTGGAGTGTAGAGATGGAGTTCAGCGGAAAATATTACTATTTATACATGGTTAAAATTATTTTATGTATATATATATTAGTGGTAGAACTCCCTTCGGTTAGTCTGTGTGTTTAGTTCTTCAGATTTTGAACCCCCTTATTAAAAATTCTAGCTCCACCATAGTTGGAATGTCTATACAATTTATTATACTAATGGTGGGACACGTGTCTCAATCTTAACAGATGACCCGATATTTGTTAGATTGAGACACATGTCCCACCATTGATATAAAGACTATATTATATATATGCTCCAAAATTTAAACGGTAAGGTTGACATTGATATTCTAAAAGTATAGCAAAAGATATACACATATCGTTTACGAAAGTTTAAGAATATATTTATCCCTTTTCTATTAAAAATAATCTTATATGTGAGTAATTTAACAACAGATTAATAATAAATTTTGTAGTTAACTTTCTTAAAAGAAATTGTGAATTGAATTGATATATCATTTGCTCAATTTAACATAAATTTATTTTTAAAGTGATCTCTAGTTTAGCTTAATATTTTCCAAATACATAGTTAAAGTTTTCTAACTCCTTTGCACAAATCAGGACCTTTCTAGCAGGGAAGTCCAATTAACAAGAAACTATGTAATTAGATATACTCAACTATTAGATATACTATTATTATCTTTATTTTTAAGTATTACGTATTTTACTATTAATTAAGAGTTCTATATTATATATTGAGAAAAATACATTTAGATACATATATTTTTGCTACTAGATACATGAAAATAGAAAAAGAAGCCAGCAAGATGGTGAGGAAAACGATCGAAATTTGTTATGTACTTGGGATATATGTGAATTACACTAGATACATGTATTTGTATGCAGCTAATTAGTTTTGAATATATCTGAAATAGGAGAGTAATGAGCGAGATGTGTGAGAGACGCAAATATGGTCTAAAAATTGATGTATCATCCAATTGGCCCAATTTTCTATGAATTGGACATAAAAATAACCGGAGACTTTACCCTAACCTAGGATCCCAACTCAACTATTTTTGTCTGAAGTTCAAGCAAACATTATTGAGTAGAGTCGAACAAAAATGAATAATTAAGTAAAAATAGGTTGAACGACAATTATATGAACTTTAGTCATATGTATTTGAACTTCAATCTAGCCAGTAGCCCAACTACAAGTTAGACCAAACCAATAATTGGTACAAAGATTTATAATGCATGAATTAGTAATGCAGGGATTAGTAATGCAGGGATAAATAGTGCAGGGTTAGTAATGCAGGGTTTATTTTTATCAAGTGTTTGGTTCATTTTTTTCCACTTCATCTTGTGTTTGGATTATAGCTCTATGAAAAGCTTCTTTCCAATTATACCCTGAATTATTATGTAATTGGGTCAAGGTAGATAATTATTGGACAATATTATTTCTTATAACCTTCTAACTAGCTATGGGAAGAACAATTTAATTGTCTTGTTTGTTATTTTTTTCACATGAATTATTTGAGGAAAAATAATTGTCATCTTAATAAATTGATCACTCACAAAAGGTCATTTTTTAATTAAAAAAAAATAAAATCATCTACTTTTAAAATCGAAAAAATGATCAACAATGATAAAATTGAATAAACCATCTACATGTACACATAAAATTGCAAGTTTTAATTTTAATATGTATGTAAATTTTTTAAAGTGTTTAAAACACAAATAACTAGAAAACCAAGCAAATATATATATACACACACACATTAAATTTAGATCACAAACTTCATATACAAATATACAACTCACATTTCAAATTTGTATTGATTTATATTGGATTTATTAGTAACAAACAACTCTCTCTAAATAATTTGTTAGCTAATTTATTTAAATAAACTTACTTGTACAAATATAAATAATAAAATCAAGAAAATACACAAAATAATTAAAATGATTGAGGATATTTTGTCTTTACAAAGCTTATCCCGTGGTATTATATCCTATGTATTACTAATACCTCCAAATGAAAGGTATTAGTAATACATCCTATAATACCATGTTGGAGGTATAACTAATCTATGGATTAGTTATATACATAGACTCAAATTCCTACCAAACATGGTACTAAATAATACCTTACATAATCCATGGACTATTTTGTTTTAATGCAGCCTACCAAACGACCCCTAAGTGTTTGTCCAAATAATTTTATATCGATAAATTCATTAAATAGGTATAAATATCGAAAATTTAAATGTGAATATTATTTTTGGAGCGTAACCTTTTTTTTTGGTCATCCTTTTTTATATATATATATAATTTGAAAATAGTATTGAAATGTCATTTTTAATGAAAATTACTATTTACTCCTTGCATAAAGTAAAGTAATCTTCTTATTTGATCAAAAAAGCTAATGGTCTAATTATTATTAAATGTAAATCTAGTCCAACTCATTATACTATAATGTAAGTAGTTTGCAATTAATTACAATCACTCAATGCATATTTCTCATTTCAAAAATATTATTTAAAGGATAATTAATATGCTTTTAAGTTATAGATACAGTCCTAGTAATTTAAAATTACATACTTACCTCTTTATACAATAGACACTTTAAATAAATATAGCTTGAATAATAATAATTGTATATTACAAGAGCATTAAGTATTCAATTTTAAAAAAAAAAACATGAATTATACCACCAAGATAAACCATTATTTAATTGGTCACAATAAACTAACGTTAAATTTCCATTAAAGAAGCTATTAAAAAGTACAAGAGAACTACAATATAATGATTTTTTGTAAAATGATTAAGCTCTAAATTGAAGTTTAGGAATAATTATGGAATAAAATATGATGCATCATGTGTATCTAATTTGGCTTCACAAGTTACTTAATAAACATCCCTTTATGATAATCTATTTTGTTGATTTTCTTGAATACATATTTGGAATAAGTCTCGTAGGTCATCGAAGATATGAATCTAAATAAGAAGATATCGAAATTTAAAATTAAAGTAGAGAGTTAATTATTAGTAAGTAGTTGAGCATTGTCTAATTTTCTTTATCAGTAACATTATTATTCTCCTAATATCTTATTCGTTTATAATAACATGTTGTCTCCTTTGTTCCAATTTTCGTATTACTTATTGTTGATATTGTTCTTTACTTCATTATTTTGAATATAACGACATTCGTTATTGCATTTTCTTTATTACTGTATTTTCTTTTTAAATCTACTTTAATATATTTTACTTGAACCAATAATATATCGAAAATAACATTCTACCTTCAGAAAGATGTTTAGTTTAATAAATGGCCAGATATGTTCAAGTAAAAAAAACTGATATTTAGTTTAATCACATTCAATGTGTATTATAATATATAAAATGATAATAATTTATTAGGAAAAACACAATAAATAATTGATGGGTAAAATTCACCCAAAAAAATTAAAATTTTAATGTATTTTTGACCATTAATTAAACATATATAATATGTCTTTAAAATATCTTTAATTCTTACAACAGACTTATTTTGAATATACTTTGATTTGACATTTAATTAATCTTTAACATACTCACCATTAAGACATTAATATCACATGGATAGTAAAAGCAGTCACACAATCTTTTTTCATAATTAAATCATATTACAAAAATCTATTTACATTTTATTTTGGCTATATATATCATCCCAAAATCATTTTTTCAATATACAAACATAACATTTTTCATTTTTTTTTCTTTATCCAAAGAAAATCATGAGTAGAGAATATAAGTATGTTAGCCTTAGTGACCTTTTGAAAGCAAATCCAGTCCAATTAACAAAATTCACAAATGCAGCACCAACTTTTTGTATGCCTTCTCCAGAGCATAAAATTGAAGAAACTAGTGGTGATTACTCACTTTCTATTTGAATTTAAGAATAAATAAAATTTAATTTTCATTATATATTGTTTTTACCATCCAGGGTACGGTCAAATGATTAAGATTTTGTTCACTCTTAATCAAATGTCTCGAAATATGAACCCTGAAATGAAGTGTTCCTTTATGATGAGTTTTCTAAACCCCTCCCCACACACACACACATAATTTTCATTATATATTGTTTTTGCCATTCAAGGGTACGATCAAATGGTAAAGATTTTTGTTACTCTTAACCAGATGTCTCGAAATTTAAACCCTAAAATGAAATGCTCTTTTATGATGAGTGTTCTTATAACCCCCCCCCCCCTCTTAATTTTCACTATATATTGTTTTTACCGTCCAAGGATATGGCCAAATGGTTAAGATCTTGTCACTCTTGTTTGAAATTTAAACCCTAAAATGAAGTGCTCTTTTATGATGAGTGTTCTTATAACCCCCACCCCACCCCACCCCACCCCCTCTTAATTTTCACTATATATTGTTTTTACCATCCAAGGGTATGGCCAAATGGTTAAGATCTTGTCACTCTTAACCAGATGTTCGAAATTTAAACCCTAAATGAAGTACTCTTTTATGATGAGTGTTCGAAATCCCCCCTCCCCTCCTTAATTTTCATTAAATATGTATTATTTACCACCCCAGGATACGGTCAAATGGTTAAGATTTTGTCACTCTTAATCAATTGTCTCGAAATTTGAATCCTGAAATGAAATGTTCATTTATGATGAGCGTCCAAAACTCCCCATCCCCCCCCCCCCGCTTAATTTTCATTAAATATTGTCTATACCACTCCAATGGTATGGTTCAAATGATTAAGATTTTATTACTCTTAATCAAATGACCTCTAAATCTAAACCTTGAAATGAAATGTTCTTTTATATAGACAACTACTAGAAACCCCTCCTCCCCTCCTTTTTTTTAATGTAAATTTAAATTAGTCAATCAATGTAATTCAGATCGTTTGGCTTTTCTTCTTTCTTAAAATAAAATTTATTTTTTCCTTTTTGTGATTTTTTCTCTCTAGAGAATGTGAAAGCTGACGAGGAAGAGGTGGAGACAGAAAATGAAGTGGAAGAGGAGCCAAATAACAAGGGGAAAAGAATTATCAAAGGGAGAAGAGGAAAACTCAAGATTATGTACCTGATGAAGAAGGAAAGGAAGCAGCTCATGAAGTAGAAAAATCATGAATTAAGAATCTATGTTTTTGTCATTTTCATCAAATTATTGATGTTGTTTAATTATGTCATGTTTTTAAATTTTCAAGTTAATTTTGTTGCAAGGGGTATTGGAAATAGCCAAGAGGGGCACTTGATATGTTGCTTTTTTATATCTATGAAATTGTTATCATTTTGGTTTTGTGTTTGCTAGAATTTACTAGTTAATTTCATTGCAACACTATATGATATAAGGATTATATTCTACTAATATATGAATGTAAATCATACCAAGAAAATAAAATAAATTGAACTATTAGTTAAATATCATATCTAGGAAATAAGAGAAATTTAAACTGATAACTTCTAGTCGATGAAATTTATTTTCTATGTTGTTTCTTAGTATAGAAGGGCTTGCAGCGCTTATTTATTTATTTTCGTATTTTGATCCCTCTTTAAAATAAATGTTTCACTAGCATAGTAGCTTATTAAAATTGTCTAATAATGAGTGAAATCTCATATGATTAATGTGAATCATGTATAAACGATGTACCTAATAAGATCAATGTTATCAAACCAAAAAAAAACACAAAAATTACCAATGGCTAGCTAGCGTTTTAAACGCAAAATGTAATTAAAAAAGTGGGCTCTAATGAAAAACGAAGATTAAATAATAAGAAATATAAATATAAACGTGTCGTGAAAAAAGAATAATTATATATATATATATATATATAAAAACAAATGACAATTTTGTTGGTAAAGGAATTGAAAATCAAAACAGAACAAATTCATCCAAATTAAAATCCATTCGAATTTATAATTCTTATTCAAAGATGTTATTTTTTTAAGTTTCTGATTTAATGAATAGTTTTAAAAAATAAATTTCTCAAATGCCTCCTAAGATTGATAATAATATTTGAATTAATTAATAATAACAAAAATAAGCTTGAGATCTCACCTGAGCAGTTATGCTTTAATTTGGTCAAAATTCAAGAAATCTATCATGGATTATGAAAATATGATTTATTTATTAATTAATTAATTAGTTTTTTTTTTTTGCATTTTGCCTCATGTATCGTCTCTTTTTTGGGGGGTAATTTACGCTATATTTTATTATTTATTATTTTTAATGATTTGCATTCTTGTCTTTTTGCTTAGAGGGACTGATCATATTGATGGATTCGCTTAGAGAATTCCTTACTGTTTGTCTTATTTCGAACCTAGTTTCACTATATTAAAAATATCATTAGCGATAATAAAAAATTATTTACCGTTAAATATGTATTTTTAACGATAATTAGAATTTTTTGGCCTTTAGCGATATTGATTCTAATAACACTTAACTAATGCAAATGCCAATAAAGATTTTATCTCTTTAACAAACATAGGATGGTTTCTAAATTTGGTTAACAAATAACAACAGTTGATTTATCGATAATAGGTTATTGATCTAATATTATCAATTATTAACGGTATTGAGGTTCTTTTTAGTGAGTTAATCGAGTACTCAATAGTAAATTGATAAATTATGTTTATACCATTTGATATATAAAGTTCTCGACTTAAAATTTAGTTTCATACTTCTATTTCTATTTCTCTTAAACTCTCGATTATTCTACAATGTTTAAATATTTACTTTTGAGAAAGACACAATCTGTCAACTCATTTGCCACCTTTTTAAAAGTGATTTTCAATAATATTTTTGTGCTTCAAATCTTATCAGTTCAACCGATAACCAAAACTGATGTAAACCAATACCCAATGGCCAATATCTACTACATCATGTGGAGTGACACAACATATTCCTATTCTTAAAACATCAATAGCATCAAAATCAATACAATCACTCTAATGATGTCTTTACAAATAAACATTAAGTTTTCATATATGTTTGTCTAATGTCACACTAGTTTTAGGAATAATGAAACATCATGCACAAATAATATTAGTACAATCAATTTGTCAGGTATGAAACATAGTCACAGTTTCTTGAACAGCATTAAGCAATAAAAGAGCTAAAAAAACAGATATTACAAAAATCTCCACATATTTTCAGATTTTTAGTAGTTATTCTTGTTGTTCCTGTACGCGTTGTGGTATGTACGTAGAGCCACTCTTTACAATCGTATGATGAATTTTTACGCTAATTATACACGAATAGCTAACAACACGTACACTAATAGGTACCATACCATAGTATTAAGTCACCAAAACAAAGCATCCGCAGCATTGTCTCACATTTACAAGAAAGGTTTTGTACACTACAGAAATGAGAGATAGAAGTGTACTATTACCAAATGATTACATGTCGAAATCTCTTTTCAACATTTGAAACCTCCACAAGCGAAAAGCCAAACGATGATAATGAAAATTAAAATAGCACCACCAACCATCAGTTTCATTTGAAGGTTCTGAAACCACATCTTGCGACGAAGCTGCCTTCCTTGCCTCTGGAAGCTGTCAGCCTGAACGCGTTCACAGTTGTAAATCAGCACAATCACTAAGGTTATTTTTAAGTGCAAATACTCTGTAAAATAGCACGTACCTGGAACTGAAGGTTCTCGGTTTTATCCACTAGCAGTTCAATCTTCTCACCCCGATCCAAAACCTGCAACACAAAATGTCTTAATATGTAATTTCAACCAGAAGCAGCAAAGAACATAACTAAGAAACATACTGAAGCAAAAGCAATGATGAGTTTTCTAACAGTCGCTAATTTTCCAGTTTTACCTTTCTCAAAACTTGATTTACATAATCATATCTTGATATATTTTCATTCTATAAAATGTTAACTGAAAACAAGAAGAAAAACAGCCACTTCGTATGGAGGGTCAGGAAATGAATCAAGAAAAATAGCACTTAACTGAGATCCAGCTTATTAGGATAAACTACTATCTGTTTCTCAATTTTCCCCAAAAGAGGCAACCTCTTATTTTCGTGTAAGATCTAATCACTCGACCTCTATCATGTGACTTTAATGGTATTCCTTAGTCACTAAAAGCATAAAACCCATGATTATGATCTATGATGATATCTATCTATTAATTCCATTATGATAAATGTAGTGAACCTAATAGTACCTCTTGATCTGATTTTCTGTTCGAATAAAACTTGTCCAAGAAAATAATTAAAAATTATGCAGAAAAGACTGCAGTTTGCAGCAACAGTTTTACCGAGGCAGGTCAAACTCATCAAAGCACATCCGGCTATGGAAGCGAGATGATAATAGAAAATCCCCCACCTCACCTAGGCGAGAACAATCATCACAGTTTATAATTTCTTGAACATGCATGCAATCCTCAATTCTTAAGTAAATCTCCACACCATTAATCAGATGTAGTGTTACACCTTTCGAAATGCAATACAGAAATGCTAATAAATTCTGTGATGTGAATAAAGTCGTGTCAATAATTTTCAGTTTCAGAACTAAGTACTCTAGTCGTTCTGATAATTTTACAAAATGCGACACCTGTTATTTCATCCTAGAGTTTCAAGCAATTAGAAATTTTTCGCCCAAACCAACTATAGCATTATCAGCCAAAGAAATACCAATATTAAAAATTAAGATTACTTCTTGAAAAAACTAAACTCTAATCCAGAAGCTTTAATATTCTCTGGTTGCTGCAAGTTTATGCTTTGTATTTTTCAATCAACTATGCCTCGGTCCTACACTAGTTGGGTTGGTTGTATGGAGGCCCCATTGCATTCCAATACTCAATCATGTGTGCTTAAAATGATTACATGCTCTCTAACACTGGAGGGTTCTCTTATTTTAGTCCCTATGCAGATAAATCTCTGTGTAATATGCTAATATTAGTATTGACAACAATAACTGAACCCAACAGTGATCAATTTAGGGCCTTAATTGTGCTAAATGAGGCATCACCTAGCAAGACTAGCATTTTCACAACAAAAATAGTACTTTCTCCTCTGTATCAGGAGCATCCGATAACCCCTTTTTTTTATTTTGAACAGGAGCATTCCAGTAATCTTGTCGTCAACCAATCCTTCACCACAATATACATGATAACCACCATCACCACCACCCACAAACCAAAGACAGTAGCGATCAAATGTTTTCAGTACTTGAGTAGTTAGCTGACAGAATACTTGCAAAACATATTCTACAATCCCCAGGACCAAAGTTGGGGAGCATAACTCCAGAAACATGTTAAAACATCATAATGGAGATGTCTAACAATAACAATAGAAGATAATGTGTGGTGCAGCAAGTGTTGGGTTACTCTATCAATTCTCTCCTAGTGCCACACGTCTATAGTAATAGTATCGAAGTCGATAATACAACAACAGCATACCCAGTGTGATCTCACAAGTGGGCTCTGAGGAGGGTGGGTGTATGCACTCCTTACTCCTAACTTGTGAGAGGTAGAAAGGCTATTTCTAATAGACCATTGGCTCAAGAAAAGACTTTTCAAAAGCAGGTTACACAGATACAAGAATAAAAACTAAGGTGAAAAGTATTGACGAAAAGAAGTACTGACAGCAAAAAAGCAACCCAATTAACAGCAAAAAAAAAGGTATCAATTAAGCCATGAATCTATAAATGATGGAAAGAGGGGGGCAATCACATTTGACTGAAATTGTTTTCTCGGTGACAAGTTAATACATATACAATACAGAACACCTTTTAGTTTAGAATCAAAATTTTGAGAAGGCATGGGAAACATATTATTAAGATGCACTCTGTTGTATTACACTGAGCCTATTTATACTTATATCTACACAGTACTTAATACACCTTTTCCTATGTGGGACACTAAGTCTACTATATACATTAACTATTTAATAAATGTAACATTAAAGTCGAAATGATATATAAACTGGGCAGCATTTTTAATACTTTGTACTCTTTATCAATATATGTTTAGCATCTCAAGTTATGGAGAGCTTGCAAAGTCAAAATCAATACTAGACCTCACTACTATGTTCGTCATCATAGACATGTCGTCAATCACTCCTAGTGCGAAACAGACTTGGTGGCTACCTCTTCTATTCCTACTAGCAGAGGCTTTATCAGCATTTAAAGCGTGATTGTACAAGTCCACAAGGCTTAAAATTTCCCGCAGTTAGACAGCAATAGGCTGACAATATTACTACCCTTATATGG
Organism: Solanum lycopersicoides; assembly: GCA_022817965.1. Classification (NCBI taxonomy): domain Eukaryota; kingdom Viridiplantae; phylum Streptophyta; class Magnoliopsida; order Solanales; family Solanaceae; genus Solanum; species Solanum lycopersicoides. Next base: position 1,701,657 of record CM040628.1, on the reverse strand, counting down.
TATCACAATGTTCAGATACCTTAGAACTGGTATAGTTTAGTTCAGTGTTCTATTTTCTACGAAGTGTATATTCTTAGACAATACCAATGAACTTAGCTCGAACTAAATCCGCATCTACGTCTGAATCTCTTCTATAAGAGCAGACCTAGTTCCCATAATACATACGAGAATATTGACAATTTGACATAGATAGGTGAACAAACATAATCAAGAACTTATTCATAATATAGAAACATATGATATCCACAAGTTATATCTCATGTAAGAATTTCATAACTTGTATGTTACTACAATGAAGCTCATGTTTCAAAACATTACACGTTAATATATCAATGATAATTTTATTTGCCTCATGCAACAACCCACTATTGCAGGAAATATTTTTTTAAGGATATTATAGTTCAAAAAAAGCAAGCTAAAGAAGAACTACCGCTCACAGTAAAAACTTCCTTTTCCCCAAACTTGATGCTTGTAAGCCAACCAATCGACTTCTTCAACAGTCTAGAATCAATTGAAATCAATTGAAGTGTTAATTTGAACAAGATCACAACTCTTTCCTTAGGTCAAACTATAGTTAAATTCCCAATTGTCCAACGTTTAAGGCTAAACCCGCGAGAATTCCAATTGCAGCATTAATTTACAATATCCTATTCATTCATATCAAAACTTCATCTAGAAAAGGACATGTTTATGTATTCCCCTAACTTTATCAACCTTAGTTTCACATATTCAGTTCTAACTCATTATCGTTCTTTCTATCCATAATCCAGTTTACTATATCAATTAAATAATGAAACCACAAGTTTTTGGGATTAAAACTTACCTCGCGGTGCCAAGAACCCCAAAAACCATGTTTTTAAGAAACTGTTTTCTTACCCAAGTTTAGAGCTATTAAAAAACAAAATCTCCAGCGCACTTCACAAGTTCTGGTTTTTTTTCCTTCTTAGATTGAAAATAGCTCTTTCTCTCACCGCCTCTCCTCCTTTCCCTCCCTATCTCTTTCTCAATAATCCTTGTCAATGTTTCACTCATATGAATGCATCACTCATTGTTTTGAGATTTGGATGAGACTGCCAAATTTTCATCGTGAAATGGGTTGTTATGCTAGGTAAGCCAAGTCTCACGTTGCATTGGTCAGGACCCCAAATTGGATTGTGACAACGTTGGTATAAAACCGTTGGTGTGCAGCCTTGGGTGATTGTGGGGCAAACCTAACGTTTCAATTGAGTTTTAGACAAATCTCTCACTATTAAGATAGGTGTTGGGGCAAACCGGGCAAATGCAAACCTCAACTTAGGTAAGTCGAATCCAATACTTTTGAGATAATTGTGGGATAAACCTCTCAAAGACGTTGATTTTCTATGGGGAGTATATGTAATACCCTAGGCAAATCCTGCATCAGTACACCATGAAAAAGATGTAGGATATATAACAAAACTAACCTTAGACCCTAGTAACATTCTATATTGTGCGATCTAGGCCCAAAGAAGACGAAATCACTACTGTGTTGGACTGTAATAAAACACAAGACATATATAATTATAACATCAATAACTAACTTTACTTCTAACTAATATGTATATCCAATAAACACAAATTGGTTCATTGTTTTGTGTTATCTTTTATCGAGAAGGTAAAGATTTACTGATGATGTACCAGTACAACAATTTGTTACATAAAAAATATGGTCAAAGGCACACTTCAAGAGTGCTTAAGCCCTAAAGCAAGGTGCAAAATATGTTGGGTGCTTCATCCCGCTTAAAAGGTGCTTCAGAGTCGTCATCAAGCCTCTAAGTCACACTTCTTCTTGCTAATGAGCTTCTACTGAAAGAGGCGGCACTTAACAATTCATATTTCACTTCATCGTAAAATATATTTGTTATTTATTCTTATTATTATTACTCTTGGTCTAAACATACATATTTGTACTTTCTCTCCATTTGTGTTTTTTCTCATAAAAGCCACATTTATTTGTACTTAACGCCCCAATAGACCTTAGAGGTATTTTACGCTTTTCGCTTTTAATAACACTGATCGAACTAACTTAATACAAAATGGTCAACTACCAGATAGAGTGTAGATATTCCTGATAATTACTTGGAGTAATAATATCCAGTCATCTTTCCTATTTGATGCAAGAGCCTGATCATCACCAACTTAATTTTGGTGTTGTATTCGCAAGCACATATTCATTGCGAGAGACTATAGGTCTTCTTACATAACTTACTCCATAGATGCACCCTTTCCATCAAAAGTAAGAAAGAACGTCAACACATTACCTTCTCAATATTGTCCATCATTATTCCTTTGACCTCTGTGATTTGAGCCTTCAATTTAGAGAGCTTGCTCATTTCATCAGGATGGTTCATACAATACTCCATGTGCTCTTTAAGTTTTGGCCTAGCAATTCCAGGATAAATAAATCCAAATTAATTGGCTGATTTTGGACTCTATGCTAAGTCTAGATGCCACAAATATATTATAAACTGTAGGTGAAAAAAATTAAATATACACACCCAAATTCTCTGTCAAGATTGTACGCAATGCTAAAGCGATCCCCAAATAGATCATCATCTTCATCATCATCAGCAAGAGGATGTGGATCGCCGTCATTTTTTATACTTGAACCATAGCGTTTCTTGAAATCATCCTTAACCCTTTCAAGAAACACAAACGGTACACTTCTTCCCGTTGGTTCATCAGCAACAACTAGGAAGACTACAAAATTGTGTTGGTAGCAAACTAGTCAGAATCCAGTAGACCAAAAATAAATTATATACAACATAAAAAATATAAGTAGAATGAATACCAAAGCCACTATCTAAAAGGAAGTTGAAGGTGTGACCATCGCAAGAGTATGTATACTTGCTACTATTTGAAGGGAGCTTCTGCAAGCACTGAACAGCAATAGTACTAAAGTTCCCTGAATAAGGTGTATGCTCAGCTAGAACAACAGTCCCTCTCGCAACAAAGCTATAAATCAAACCTTTTGGATTCATTTTCAATCACAACTCCAACTTTATGCCTGTAATTCAAAAGGACCAGTTTTAAATCCCTTACTAAGATATGCAAATATCTAACACAAACAAAAAATCAGCTTTTCCATGAGATTAGAAACTAGACTACCACATTCACCTTCACTGAATTTCTAATGCTTCAAAATTAAAAATGAAATGAGTAACGCTACGAGGTGGTTCAAGTTGCTACAGATAAAGAAAGACAAACAAAATGTAGACAACATATGGAATTCATCCAAAAAGAGAAACAAGAAAAGGTGGAGTTTCGGATAGTCATATAAAGATTCAACAAGAGCAGGTGAGAATCCAATGAGCTTTCCAGTGGTGTGCTGGCAGTAGATACTAATTGGCTGAAATCTTACATTTTTGAGACCGAAAAGGAGCAGATTAAGCACACAATTTTCATGGCTGCAGCTGTGGTGAGATTGACCAGCCAAATCAGGGTTGCATGCAAATATCCAACATAAAAATGAACACACACCCAAAAAAAAAAAACTGTTTCAAGAGATTAGAGACTACAACATTCGCCTCAAACTAAATTGATTATGCTTCAAACTTAACCAAAAAAAAAGTTCTTCAAGCATCAACTTTTAGCATCTACCAGAAAGAAACCTCACTGATACTTTCACCGAAGTCCTCAATTTCTAGAGTCTAGATGTGAGGGAAAATTAGGAAAAACATAATATAATACAAGCAAACTCAAATATAATAACCGAACAAAGAGTCAAATCAAAAATATGAATCCACAATTCAAATCCGCACAACGAAGATTAAATTATCTACAATTAACTACCGTAGAAACACCAATATCATAGCAATTATCAATACTTCCGATCAGATCCTCGCCGACAAAGTTCAAAATAGAAAATTGCTACAAACAATCTGTGCCGAAAAATTACATAAACAAGAGAGAGAAAGAGAGTACCTGAGATTGAAGAAATTGCGATTACTTAGTGTACACGACTGAAAATGGAGCTTTAGATTTCGCAGAACAGGGGGGGGGGGGGTTGTCTTTAACAGCGATGTAGTCGAGGAGTTGAGGTTAAACTGTATTATGAATTATGATTAGCAGTGTTAATTATGTGATTTGACTTTAATTAAACTGATTGAGCGGTTTACATACGTAAGGGCTAAGCATTATAAGTTTTGGTAATTTCGTTTTTTTGTAAATATTATATTATTAATTTATTTTCATATTATATTAGATCGATATAGTTTGCACAAATTTTAATAGCTCAGTTAATAAGATGTTAAACTTATATCATGGGTTCTATATAGAAATAATTGATGTTCATATACGCTATCCACTTGTGAAATTATATTTGATATATGATGTTACAATAGCGTTCATACCTATTATGTCAATATCCGCTTAATATAATTTGCCTCTACCTCGCAATACGTGAGTAAAATCTGCATATACTGCATCTTTGCTAAATTTCTGGTGAAATCACATTAGATATGTTGATGTTGTTGAACATTTATTCATGACGAGTACTATAGTGTTTGCGCCAATTTCTGCACATCTCGAGTAGTAGAATCCAAACAACATAACTCAATAGTAATGTAGATAACTAGACATCAGCTCGTAAAATTACATTAGATATGTTGATGTTGTTGAACATTTATTCATGATGAGTACTATAGTGTTTGAGCCAAGTTCTGCACATCTCGAGCACTAGAGTCCGAACAACATAGCTCAATAGTAATGTAAATAACTAGACACCAATTCGTGAAATCACATCAGACATATTGATGTTATTTAAAAATTATTCATGATGAGTACTAGAGTGTTTGAGCCAAGTTCTGCACATCTCGAGTACTAGAGTCCGAGCAACATAGCTCAATAGTAATGCAAATAACTAGAAACCAGCAATAACTACAAATTATTCTCACAACAATTTGAAAATATTCAAGATTTGTATCTCAAATTCTCAAGTAGAGAACTAAAGCACATAAGCCAACAGAAATAAGTTTTTAACCACAGAAAGCAGACAGTTATATTATAACAACATAGCCACAAATGCAGCTTTTTAAAGAAACTGTTGAAGTTCAAATTTTTTTTTGGGGTGCACTCAGCACTGAAAATGAGTTCAGTTTCAGTCTCGAAGAACAACGTAAAACGTTTATGAAAACAATCACTAGACAGGGTTGGAATGTATAACAACATATTCCAACCATGAATTTTAGAATGGTTTATCTTCCACTTAACCAAAATAATCTACTGGTCTTAGGTGGAAGATTCCTCCAAACAATCCATACGTTGTTCAAGGTTTCACACCGTTAATAGTTGGATTGAGACCTCGGGTTTCCTTGACATGATCCACATATTCACTGTACTGCATAGTAAATAATGTACTCTGATATCGAGTTAGATGGATTTGCTTCCTCAATGATTCAGTTATAGGTCCATTATAACCTGCTTTGCGTATCAGTGAGTCAATTGCTTCTATAACGGTCCACCCTGGAGACAAAATTCAGCAAGTTCATCTTGCAGCTCAACTAGTTCGACGAGTGCCAGAAAAACTTAAATAGACAATATGCACAACGTTCTGTGTCGGTGATAGGTAAGGGAGAAGAAAATTACCTTCATGAGCAGCCACCTCAGGTAGGTACGTGGCGTTTCTTCTTGTGTTATAGTTAGGGTCAGTAAATTCAATAATTATCCCATGCTTCCCTACCTGAACAAATCGATTACATTCTTGAGAACAAAATACTAGTACAGCAAACCAACAAGAGAGGAACAGTTGTGGTCGAGTGGTCAAAGTTGAGAAAAAGGGATGCAGGTAGATAAAAAAAATTCTCATATGATTATGTCAACAATGACGAGGATTTACGCACTGATGAATCATGAACACAGAAGGTGAATCATCTAAAAACCGATAGGAGAGTTTCGAAAATGTAAAATGATGACTGACATTTGTTTTCAGAATTCGGATTCTCACGAGGGAGCAAATGAAGAAAAGACGACTTTGTTCTAAGCTTCACGATACATGTTTAGGGAGTTATACAAGTTCAAAGGCAGATTTGGTTGTCATTCTTGTGTAACAAATTTTCAATAGCCATCACTCCAAACAAAACTAAACTCTACAATCCCATCCAAGTACAGTATAACGTCTTAGAAACAAATAATGCAGGCAATGTTTCAACACCATTCTAAGAAGTGAAATCTGACGGTATAATTATGGCAAAATTTGCTTCTTATTTGAATTCTTTTGGTGCTCATGAGTTTGCTCCACAAAGCCATGAGCAATCACAAAAAGATGTATGTCGAGCATACAAACATGTAAATTTCCTACATGATTTAAGAATCGGAGATTCAAAGTAAGTTCAAAAGCAGTACCTCCCAATCAAGGTAGTTAGCTGCAGTCTCATAATTAGTGAGAATTGAAACTGTACACTGTAAAGTAGGTAACTCTTTAGCCTGTATCGGAGGAAAACGACGGTCCCTGAGAGCACTGCAGATGAATTAAATATGTAAATACGTAGATATAGTGTCATAAGAAATAACATAAGTTTTTTATTTAGGCCGGAACAAAATTTAAGAAAATAAAAGCAGCAAGCAAGCACTTTCTTAAGAACCCAACAGTGTGACAAACTTAAGGTTTTAAAGCAAGTAAGCACAAGGAAAAGGAAGTGTAAAACGTCATTTATACTCAAACAGTGAAACCGAAGAGATTAAAGTGCAAAAAATCTCAAGATTCATTTATCTGCAAACTAACATACTTAATCATGAATATAGTACACTAACAGTATGAAATAGAATGCTTTCACACGCCCAATAAGTGTCCAATAAATTGTATATAGAAAATGTATCAAACATACACAAGCCAAACAACTAACGTAATCCTTCAAACAGTTTTGCCAATAATAATTGGCTTTGATTAAACAAATTCTGTCACATAATGAAGCTCAATTATCTTAATATCATTCCTATTTATTGGCTAACAAACATGAAATAGAATTGCAAAGAGTTATTAAGTAACGGTACTTCAAATATAAGAACTTCACTTGCAATTTACCTTGTCAGAGCATAATCCTTAAAACCATTAACAATGCAACGAGCTTCCAAAGTGCCGATGCATCCGCGTAAACGAGGCTCCCCACCATTCACCACTTTCTTCCAAGTCACAAACAGCGGGCTGAAATGCAGTTTGAGCATGAGAGCAGAATCCAAATTTATTTTGATATTGGTTTGCCATTTCACGAGTTACAGATGAAAGACTAAGAATGATGTTAGCTTACAAATAGGGACACCAAAAAATCCTTACTCCGTCCAAAAAGCAGATGCATTTTCCAACTTATTAAGACTATACTAAGAACATTTTGTCATGCACAAAATACATACAGTTAATTGAACAAGTACGTGGAACATAGACCTTCACTTGATGAAAGAAAAAGATGTTACAAGGAAGAGTAACGATTAGAAATTTGGTTGGGGTGGTGGGGTGGGGTGGGGTGGGGTGGGTGGGGTGGGGGAATATAAAGAAATGGAAGCTTCCAATAGAAAAGGTATGCCTACATAAAAATCTTATTTGAAAAAATGTTCTGATATAAAGGAAAAGACAATTTTGAAAAGGCCATGATAAATCAACACTTACAAAGAGTAACAAGTGATGCAATTGGAATGAAAGAAGCTAAAAAATCACATCTTTTTTTATCAGTAAAAGTTAGAATCACATCTAGTGAGCACATCAGTTCCAGTGGGGCACTAAACAAGAAAATAAACAGGTAATTTTCCAGATTCAAGAACACAAAAGGATTGAATCAGCATTGACCCTTCCTATTCCCAGGCCTCAGCACCATGCAACCAAGAAAATAAATTGTTAAGTAACTTGTACAAAAGAATCTAACTCATTCCAATCTACAGATAGAGAAATCGCACATATCTCCTGTAGGGAATTTACACATTCCCCGCAAACTATACCACACAAAGGTAACAAAGATATGTTCACACATAGCAACAACAATTAGGACTCAGTCCCAACCGAGTTAGGGTCAGCTATATTAATCATTACTTCTTCATTTAAACTTGACTCACGTACATGCATAGCTATACATATCTCACGAACATGTCACATTCACAAAAGGGTAATAAAGATATGCTCACACATTGCAACAAAAACAACAATCAGGACTCAATCCCAACTCCCAATCAAGTTAGGTTCGGCTATATAAAACGCATATATGGGTTGCTCAGATGCTAAGCACCCTCCACATCCAACTCTAACTCTAAAAAGAAGCTCAACTCATATACATGCATACAAAAATTCAAGACACCCCATCTACAAGAAAACAAAAAAAGACACAAACTTTGCAAGAATATCAATATGGTTGTCTCTAATTTTAAGCTAAAACAAAAAGGGGCAAAGAGAAAAAATAGCTTACTGTTCACCCTCATCAAAAGCAGGAGGAGGAGGTTGTTCCTTGTTGTAGTGAGACACCAATGTATCAAAACAGTAAACAGCCATCTCCCTATTTGCAGACACCATCTTTTTCCTCCCTGCTAAATTCAATCAAATTTCACACAAAACAAGAATGGATCTTTCAATTATCAGTTAAACAAATCAATAGATCAAATTTCAGTCAAATTAAAGATTCTGAAACAAAGGGGTTTTCCCTTTTTTCTATGTGCCTAACAAATCCTAAGCAGAATTGGCTACAGATTACAGAATAAGAACAAAGCAAAGAGCCTTGTGAGTATTCTCTCCTCTTCCTTTTCCACTTTGGGCTCTTTGTTGAAGTTTTTTTTTTTTTTTTTTTTTTGCTTTAATGGTTCCCAAGAATTATTTTTTTTATTATTATTATTTAGAGTAGTGGAAAAGCCAGTATTTTTTTATTTTTTTATATTTTGTTTGAATAAAATAACTTAATATTTTAAATTATTTTTTGCATTGATAATTTCGTCATGGACCAACCTTCTAGAGAATGGCCAAAAAAGGCCCCTCGATTGCTGGAAACAATCATATTTACGCAAAAGACTTGAAAGCAACATGAAAACTTTTATGTCGTTTAATACATGAGATAAGAATAGTAATTTTAAATAAAATTTGGAACTTAGCTCTTTTTTTTTTTTTGTTCTATTTGAGTTACGATTGTAGCTGAAGGTTCATCCAATCTCCCTCGATTATTCATATCTACTGTATCCCTACTTCCGAAAATATTTATCCTCAGATCGGTTATTTTTAATAACAATGGGGATATAAATAGCCGAAAACAAAGATAACCAATAAATAAAAGTTGAAGGATATATCTGACCATTTTCCATCTAAGTACAACATAATTTTGGATATTCCACTACTGGCAACAACAAAACAAACTGAATTCAACACAAATATTCAGAATGAAATTGTTAAGGTAAATGATAGCAAGCACGCAAAATAACTACAAGGATTTATTGAAGTTTAATCTGAATCAGAATCATGTCTTCTTCTCTTCTCCTTGTCTTTCTTGTGTTTCTTCCTGTCATCTGAATCGCGGGTGTGCTTCCTCTTATCGTCAGAATCACGGGAACGTTTCCTCCTGTCATCTGAATCGCGGGAATGCTTCCTCCTATCATTTGTATCATCATGCAAATGTCGCTTGTCTCTCCTCTCATCCTTTTCCCGTCTCTTCTCTTCTCGTCTCTTCTTCTTTTGGCTCCTTTCATCCTCAGACTCTTCTTCATTCTGTAGGGGTGCAACAGGGAGACTTGCATTAATCTTTTCTACTGGCTCATCGATTGGATTAGATGGAAAAGCTGATGGTGAACTTGGTTCTTCCCAAGGTTTGGGTAATCTGCAGAATGCGTTAACAAATGATTAGGATTTAGGCACCCGTATAGAATAAAGAAGAAACAAAGTCCTTTATTATTTTCCTTAACTCATAGTTTTAGTTTACTCTACAACCTTTCCATCTTCAAAGTCAAGCCCCTATTCCCCAACTAGCAATAAAATTCAGAGATGAGGGCGAGGAACAGGTGAAAATAAAGTGATCAATAAGAACCACAAAATCTAAAGAGAACATTCAATGTTAGTGAAATCAGTACTTACTTTGAGAAACCAAGACCGTCCACCCGAGCAGCTTCAGAATGCCCTGCTCCCAAGTCTTCTGCAGTTGAACCTCTCTTCACAAGTTCAGACAACTCATGCTTGTCTAGCCGAGTACCTTGAGGACGTGTGGCACGCTTAGGAGCTAACCCCAGGGCCTCCCTCATTGACTGCTCCTCCTCTTCTTTAATTCTACGTATTTCTTCTTTTGCTGCCTCCATATCCTTATCCTGGGACTTCTTATCGCGGGTGTACCAATGAAGATCTTTCCCTGCACAAGGGGGAGAAAACACCACAGCAAGATGTAAAATATGCCACTAGTTAAGACTATGTAATGAAGAAATAAAATGTCCAGTACAACATACCCACATCTTGCCCCAGTAAAAAGCACTCGGGATCCCAGATAAAACATGAATTTAGTACCTCACGGTTCCAACATGTTATTTATGATTTAAAACCAATATTGCCTAGCTAGTTTTGTACAAATATGCATCTCCTCACACTCAGCAATATAATTACAGTCAGAGTGTGTTTGGTATGAAGGAAAACATTTTCTTTTCCAATTTTCCCATGTTTGGTTGGGACAAAAGTTTTGGAAAATGTTTTCCAAATCAACTCATTTTCCTCAAAATGAAGGAAAATGACTTCCCTTAAAAAATTAAGGAAAACATTTTCCAAAACTCTCCTCCAATTTCAAATTACATTTTTCATGGGAAAAACATCAATTTTAAAAAAATAAATTCTATTTCAAAATTTTATTTTTTCACCTGATCCCTGCCCCCTCCCCCCCCCGGCCAGCCCCCCCCAACCCCCCCCCTCCCAAAAAAGTTAATTTTGCTTTTTAAAAATATTTTCAACTTCAAAATTTTATTTTTAAACTCCTACCCCCCTCCCATCCCCGGCCAGCCCCCCTACCATCCCCCCACCCATCCCCGGCCAGCCCCCTACCATCCCCCAACCCACCCCCAACCCCAAAAAAATTAATTTTGTTTTTGAGATATACTATCAACTTCAAATTTTTATTTTTTCACTCCTACCCCCTCTCCACTGCCCCCACCCACTACCCCCACCCCACCCCCACCATCACCATAAAAAAAAATTGTTTTTAAAAAATATTTTCAAGTTCATAAATTATTTTTTACTCTAGAAAAATAAAAGATGTCTCTTAAAAATATTTTTCATTCATAAATCAAAGACAATCATTTACGAAAAATATTTTATACTCACCAACCAAACATGAGAAAATAAGTCCAAAATCTACTTGTTTTCCAAGAAAACATTTTCTAGGAAAACATTTTCCATGGAAAACATTTTCCTCCATACCAAACACACCCTCAGTCTACAAAGCAAGGCTGCAAAATCTACTCCGAGAATACAAGATAAGCCAAAGGTGCAAGTAGCACACATTAAGGACAAATGAGTGGAGTTCACTTGAGACTGTTTTATATTTTTTGCATCCACCTCCAGATGAAACGGTTCTTAAGTATGAAGCTTATGGTGAGTGCGGGTGTAAAACGGAGACGAGGTAGACTTCAAATAACTTGGAGATGGGTAGCAATATGCAAAAGATTGTATGTATCATTAGAAGTTCTCTCTTGGTTTTTTCCAGTATTACCTAAGTACTGAGGTAGTGCTGATTTTATGAACAAAATGCTACCTTTTTTAAAAAAAAAAAAAAAAACTAATTACCTAAGGGCTTGGCCTCTTTGTGCTTCTTCGGCGTAAGAAGTCGTTTCTTCAAGATCCCCTCACCTAAGTCACTTTAATCGACGAAGCACTTGCTTTTCACAACGATGACCTAGACTTTGAATTGTTTGCATTTAGTTACTATAATCTCGACCTAATATTACTTTAACTTCATTTCTTATGAGAGCTAAACTTCCTGTGCGTGTATTCTATCTAATTTCTACTCGTCTGGAAACCCTCAATCACTTGAGTGCTTCTTCACAGCTTCAATTTTTCGTCTCGCTAGTCTCATCAATTGACACAATATCATCAGCAGGTACATGTGACATCAAACATCATCCTATAAGCTATTGTTTATCTCATCCAACATTAACATGATTACATTCAAGCTCACAGAAGATCCTTGGTTTAAACCTACAATTGTACTAAACTCCTTACTTACCTGTTTAAAAGAAATAGTGAACTCCTTTATATTTCCGCCTACTGTTCTCACACATCTGGTTGCTCCTTTCTACATGCTTTTCATGACATTAACATACTCGATGTGAATTCGTTTATTCTGAAGTATACTTATTTTAGCATTCTATCACATACTTGACTGAACAACTATACTTGATCAAAAAAACAATACAACATACAACCAGAACTTCCAGCAAAATCTATAACGTATGGCGTATGGTAATAGATAACATAATTTTAGCCCTGAACTTGGGCCAGCAAATAAAAAACACCATGAAGTACTTCATGTTGCAGTTTATTGGGATACTTCATGGATATACTATTTTTTTCATATCTCTTCAGAAAAAGAAAAAAGAAAGAGAAGCTCTTATACATAGGGATCAACATACATACCATTCTTTAATTTACAATGCACAATTAGCATGTGCCTTGCAGAAAACAGAAGAAGCAATATGTTTCTCATCGACTATTGACCAAAGAAAGATTGATATGTTTCTTATCGAGTAATTTCCAGCAATTGCAATTGTGATACATAATTTGAGAACAAGAATATATACCTTTCTGCCATCTCCCAACTGCTGCTTTGATACTATGGCCAATATAATTTTCTCGATGTTTATCAACCTTCACATCATCCCAGCTAAATTCTGTTGCAGCAAAAAAATTATACATTAGGAACACCACAAAATAGGACAAAAGTATAACAGCTTGATTCTTCAGAAAAAAAACAAGGAAGAACCTCCTATGCCATCTACAAAAAAACTTCATTAAGCGTGTCTGAACTAGAAAGCATCATAATTCAATATTCTCTTCTGAGAAAAGTAAGTATAATCATTGACTCTAGGAACAGCAATGTTGCAGACCAGATCTAGTCACATTAACAAATAGGAACTAATTTGTAGGAGCACGTGCATGATTCACCCTATACAAGCAGAAAGTACCAGAAAACTCTCGATTCTAACAAAATGAAAACATGGCCTTCTTTATCAAACAAATATAAACATGGACTTGCAAATTACAAACATCAAATTATCAGAAAACAAGCATGCGTTGAACATTGTCCCCAGAACCTAACCTTAACTCTCCTCCTTCACATATCCTCTGCCTTCACCCAAGACTAAAACATAAGAGAATGGTTGCAACAACTCTTCTTTGTTATTTTTATAATAGGTAAAAACAGGACCAATATTTTCCCACTTTTCCTTTTTGGTGCAGCAAACTATCTGCCTGTATCATTTCTTCTTCTTTTACTATCATTTAAAAGATCTGGTCATGGAACCCTTAACATAATGACACTCAATCACAAACCTACTACAATATCCTTCATAATATTAAAAACCTCAACCTGATGTATGACCCACCGAGCTAAGACAAACTGAATTTACAAGCTCATAACTCCTCCAACTTTTTCCCCAATTTCCTTGGATCGAAAGCATAGTAACAGTAATTGTTATTATTTATAACTTTCCCATTCCAATCCTACTAAATAACAACAACATACCCAATATAATCCATCACACTACAAGTGAGGTCTGAGGATGGTGGTCTGTACACAGCCTTACCCCTGAGAGACCATTTTCGATAAACCTTTGGCTCCAGAAAGCATATAAAAAATCAAGAGCAACTACAATAATGAAAAACGTCATGAAAATAACAAGTAGCAACAAACAAATAATACAAGTATAACAAGCCAACACTCGACTACCTACTAATCCTCTACCTTAATTCCTTGACCTCCATATAGAAATCATATCTTCCTATCTAAACCTTAACGATTGCTAGGTTAACAACAACAACTTGAATAATTTCAACTTCAATTCAATACATAATAAGAAAAACCTCGATCTCTGTTCGAGGATTAGCGATTCTCTCAAATTTTAACCATATGTAACCAAATTACACTAACAATTGATAAAACGCAATACTATAAGAAGAAAAAAAACAACGAAACCCTAGATTAACAGATATGAGCAAAGAAAGCTTACGATCTCGGCCGCCACGAACGCCGCCTCTAGTAGGATGATACATCGTTTGCCCCTTCTTCTCCTCTCTAAACTCAGATTTTGAATTTCACAAACGAACTCAAAATTGCGGTGCTGAAAACGGAGGACACAGAATGACAGATGTGGTCCTTATTACTCTTTAGGCTTCAGGCCCCGGAAAAATGTAGTATAAAATTAATATTAATATTTGTAATAATGTTTATATTTTAATTTTATATAAAAATATATTATTTATAAGAACGTTGTTCATCAATATGATTAAAAAAATGGATAACTTTCGCCTATAGCAAACATAAATATGTATATTATAACAAAATTTGTATAATTGCGCAAAAAAAGCAAACATATATATATATATATACACAATTGAAGCGAATTGTTTAGAACGAAGTGTATAAAACGAAAAAGAGACTTGGGCAGAGAATTGTATAAAACAAAGTGTATAAAACGAAGTATATAAAACAAATTGTATAATTATAAGTGTATAGAACGATTATATACAATTTGAATTTGTATAAAACGAGAAAGGAAAAAGGCAAAAGAGACTTGGACAGGGAATATATAATTGAATCGAATTGTATAAAACGAGAAAGAGAGAAATTATATACAATTCTAATTTGTATAAAACGAGAAAGAGAGAAAGACAAAAGAGACTTGGGCAGGAAATTACTTTTATTGTATAATATAAGTGTATAAGACGAGATATATATATTTGCATGTGTATATATACTTTTCTTTCGTTTTATACAATTAGAAACACAATTTATACAATTCTATTGTATAAAGCGAGAGACACGAGCGAGAAAGAAATAGTGGCAAGCGAGAATATGAGGAAGAGAGAGACTGACAAACAATTTGATATGGAACACAAATAAATCAAACGATAGCTACTATATTTATTTTATATTATTAATTTGTCATTCTATACAATTATTCCTTAAAAAAACTCGTGTAAATTATGAAATTGTAATATCTTCAATTATACTAATTTATGATTGAAAATCTTTTGTATTACTAATATTATTGATTATAAATAAACTAGGTAACAAACTATGGTTGAAAATTGTATTTGAAAATTGTAAACACAAAAAAAGTAATCCTTATTAGTACTATAAGTATATACAAAATTAATGCATATCTATTATATTGATTTTAACAAATTCTAACAAATAGTTTATTTAATAGAATGTATTACAAAAATAATAGCATATTCATTAATATTAATTAACTTCATATATTATTAATACTTTTTCAACTTATATATAATTGGGAAAATGGTCAAAAATATCCCTAACTTTGATTTATTGTTTAAATTTATCCTCGCCGTTAAAATAAAGTTAATTTTAGCCCTCCCTTTACAAATTTTACCAAATTTACCTCCCCATTAGACGGATTGACCCGAATTTTTTAAAAAAAATCTAATTTCTTATTTTAACCCAATAATAGTATCTCGTTTAAAATAACCCGACTCATTCTCCCAAATCTCCTATAATCCCATCTACCTATTCTCCCAAATTTCCTATATTCCCATTTACCCATTCTCTCAAATTTTCTTCATTCTCTCTCTCAAAAGCTAAGCCTAAGAACAAATTGATGAGTTGAAAAAAAGACATAGGAGTCCTGTAAAGTGGGTCTTTTTTTCCACCCAACTTTATATATTTATTTTTTATTTTCGGTATGAATTAAAAGATAAATATAATATTTATCTATCAGTGATCACTCAACTGAGATAAAAGTTGTCTGTGACTATAAATACTATATATATATATATATATCTCAGAACATTAAGGCAAATGAAGTTGACAAGAAAACTTATTAATTGATGGATAACAACTTAAGCTTTTTTTCATACATTTTATGGGAAATTTGAACTTACTTATGACATTAGAAAAGAAACTAGATTGTCTTTTCTTCAAACTCATCAATTTGTTCTTAGGCTTAGCTGTTGAGGGAGAGAATGAAGGAGATTTGTGAGAATGGTTAAATGGGTATAGAAGATTTGGGAGAATGGGGTCGGATTATTTTAAATGATCGGGTTAATGGATTAAAATAAGGAATAGGTTTTATTTTTAAAATTCGGGTCAATTTGGGTCAATCCATCTAATGAGGGGTAAATTTGGTGAAATTAGTAACAGGAGGGGTAAAATTAACTTTATTTTAACGGCGAGGAGTAAAATTAACTTTATTTTAACGGCGAGGAATAAAATTAACTTTATTTTAACGGCAAGAGTAATTTTTTAAATAATAAATTAAAATTAGAGGATATTTTTTACCCTTTTCCCTAATTTATATATAAGAAAGTTTATGTTATTAATATTACAAAAGTTTTTATGTATGGTTAAAGACACAAGGTACAATATACATCTATTTTTTTTGTTAACACTAAAGAATTTCATAGTTATTTTTAAATTAATACCCAATTAAACTCTATATATAACTAATAAAAAATATATATATATATATATATAACTAATAAAAATATTATTAATATCGAAACTATTTCAGATAACTATATAATTTTCCCTTTCAATTGATCTAAAATTCATTAATTAGATGTGAGCCTTGTAGCCTCAGCACGTGGCAACAAAATCCGTGAGAGCGCAGAATCAGCTGGAACCTTCAACTGATTTTATTTTTTTAATATAAATTACAATCACCGCTCTGTTAAAAAAAAAATCCAGAAGAAAGCAGAATATGGCAATGAGATCTGTCGTTTCAAGCAGTGGAGTCCGTCGTTTAATGGAAGGTGGTGGAAGATCATCGGTTTCCGGTCTTCGTTACTTTTCCGATAGCAAAGGTCGAATTCTCAGTGAAGAAGAACGTGCTAAAGAGACTGTTTACATTCAGGTAATATATATTTTTTTCATTCGATTTCATTTTTATGTGTTATGTTAGCATCGAGTGTTTACGAGATATTGATGAATTGAAATTGAATTGAGATGTTTTAGATGTGTAATTTAGAGTTTTGAGTACCTATTTATTGAATTGTTGTTTTTTTGGGGGAAATAGAAAATGGAAAGGGAGAGGATGGAGAAAGCGAGGAAGAAGGCTGAAAAGGAGAGAGCTGAAAGAGAGAAAGCTGATAAGGTATGTATTGTTTCAGATGGAATGTTAGAATGTTTTCGATTTGATGAGTTTTCGTGCATTTCGACTAATTTCACAGATGTAGACATTATTTTGGAACTTTTCTTCTCAACTATCATTTTTTTTCTTTAGCAGAAGGCTGAAGAAGAGGCTCATAAGACCTGATTTTGCTATCAGGTATTGTTGATAGAAATAATGTTTGTGTATCCTTCCTTCGACGGACTTGTGGTTTGAATAGAACAATATCACTTTTAATAGTCTTTCCATGTTGTATTTGATGCTTGTAAACTTGCTATTTTCGAGATCGTTTTCTTTGGTGTTAGTAATTTGTTGTTTAGTAAATCATAATCGTTTCGTGCATTGACAATGTGTGGCTTTATTTAGACGATTTGTGATTGGTAAACAAGGTTCTTATAGATATATATCGTTAAATATTCAATATAATTTCATGGGATCTGGTTTCATTCACTTAACGGATATCATCCGAAAGGATGGGAATGAATGTATATAACACCAAGAAAGCATCCTTCCCTTTCTCCTCACTTAACAACATAGCACAGCCTTAGGAAGATATTGGTAGTCTGTTGTTTCTTAGGATTTACTTTTGAGGTAAGTCACTCAATTGAAGGTAAATTATCACTCTTAGTAATCTTAGTAAGTGAAATCTGAAAAGGATAACTTATACGTAATTTAACCCTTACCTTATGATGGTAGAGATTTATAGAAAATTATTTTCAATAGACCCTCGTGAAACATATAGAATGGAGAAGAGCTTAGAAGAATGCAATGGATGGGGAAAACATCCATGTATCATAAAATTCAAAATGTATCATAATATTCAACTTATGCTATTTCATTCCAGCAAAGAAACACGTTTTCCAAGAAGAAAAAAGGCATCAGAAGGCAAAACTTAAACTAGTTCCCTAAAGAACTGAATAACAACAGTAAATGGCTAAGCAGTTGTTGGCCTGATCTCAAATCCTTCAACAATGAGCCCTCCTTTTGGATGATAACCAGGCATCCCATCTTCCATTCTCAACTCTATGCAATCATCTTCGTTTTCAGTAGAAAAATTACCCAATTCTAATTCGAACCAGCCATCATCTCTAAGCTTCGGAACTGGTTTATGATCAAGCTCCATGTTACTAGGATGATCCGGATTCAAAAAAGCGAACCGCACGTTTGCAGATTTAACACCGCAAAATCCAACTGAAACCTCGACGTTTCTAGCATCAAACCCGTAAGAATGATCCTCTAACTTGTAAACAAAGTAAGCTGTGTAGGATGTCAATGGTGATAGAATCCCAGCTCTTATTGTTCCCCAAATTTGAATCCACCATACAAGCTCCAGCCGAGCTACCTCCGGAAATCTGCTTTCACAATCAATAAGGAGAAAACATGGATAGCTTCAATTCAACTTCAAAATCTTCATTTTAAATTCAACAACAATAACAACATATCCGGGTTACTCTATCAAGTGGGATTGGGAGACGGTAGTATGTACGCAGACCTTAGTTCTACTGGTAGACAGATGGTTTCAAACCGACCCCTATGTCACATCCTGTCACTTGCTAGATAAATTTTGCATTCGAATAGGGGCGGAATAGCCTAGAGTTGTGGTCAGATTTATAGAATACTCTAGAAGCCTTTAGACATTTCAAGAAGGGTATGAAATTTCTTAGAATTCTCTAGAATGCCATAGAAGATATCTTGGAAGAACTTGAAATATCCTAGAACATGTAGAGAGTTTCATAGAGGAGCAAAGTGTAACTATTAAGGTGACAAAGTGTAACTATTAAGGAGACTTGTAAAGTAAATTTTATTTGCACTCTAACCGCTATGTTTTAGTATAAATAGATGGGGCACTCATTTGTAAATCATTTAACTTGGTTCTCTTGTTTTTTCTAAGTCTTTCTTTGCATTCTCTTGGCAATTTTAGTCTTTCTTTGCATTCTCTTGGCGATTTTATTCTTAAAGGCTTACTTGAGCTTACAAGATCTTGATGGTTGGTGAGTAAGTTGTCAAGTGTCGCACGAGTCTTTAGTAAGACTCTAAGTACGTGACACTTAGCTCAAAAAAGAAGTAATCAACATTAACATTACTAAAGCTCTAAATCCTCGACACTTGGCTCAAAAAAGAAGTAATCGACATCAACATATATGCAGGGTAATAGTAAACCTGGACTCTGGTACAGAAACCCATTCCCAATGTTCTAGCGTATCACCCCATGATATGTTAAGTGTATCATCCGGTGATATGTTAAGATCTTTTGCACCTAAGAAGTAGCATTTCTTTCCCGTCCATTTATCCAATGAGAAAATCTGTTGTACAACAAAATATATACGTAAGTAAACAGATCATAGATGAAAGATAGTAAGGAACAATATAAAAACTAGACATGTTTGCTCATAATAATAAAATAATAATAAAGATATGCACAACAAAGCAGCAGTTGATTTTGACGTTTAAATAACTCCTAATATCATATTAATTAAAGTCTTCTTCCCAGGGGAAACTCGAAGATGGTAACGAATTATGACTAGTGTGCATGATTTTGTGGTTGCGAGTCGACAATTAAGCAAAAAATGATATATAATGTTTTTGGATTCACCATTTCAGATCAGCAAATGACGATAACCTTTTCAAAAAACAAATTCAAATAATTCTCTGTTGAATTCTCCATGAATGAACACGACATTTGCAAGGAAGAGAATACAAATGTTGCTATTCAGATCTACTATCAATTTAGATAACCAGTAAGTTAATATGATTTCCATTTTGTTACCTTGCGACCTTCATCAATTAAGAGTGGATGATCGACGAGATAAACATAAACATTCTTGAGTGATTGGAAATGGGGATTGGAGTCTCTGATTTGGCAATGATGGACAGATAATCGGACGGCAGGAACTTTGCCCAAAGGGAATCAGAATCGGCGGCGAAATGGAGAAACTTAGAGATTAAGGAAAAGCGGCAAACGTCCGGCGGGCTCGTAAAGGTGAAGATCTTGGTGATACATCCCTCCGGTAGCATGGTAAGACGGTCACTACTTTCATTTTCCTCGATTTGCTCTTTCTCCATTGAGTGTGTATTGCTGTCACACATCATGCTATTTATAGTATATATTTGTTTTTCTTACCGATTAAGTATTGTAGATGGATAAGAAAGAATTATTTATATATTATTTTTTTTATAATTTTTTTCCTTCGTGGTTAAGTTTAGTAACGGGATAAAAGTTTGGTAACGGGATAAGAAATAAGTTGTGCATATATTAATTTTTCTATAATTATTTTCCTTCCTGGTTAAGTTTAGTAATGGGATAAGAAATAAGTTATGCATGCATATATTAATTTCTCAATAATTTATATTCCCTCCCTTTAGAAATAGTTGTTTATTATACTTCAAAAATATTTGTTCTATAATACTTGTCCAATTTGAAAAATCAAAAGTAATTTACTCTGTGTTATTTTATTCTTATTATTAAAAACAGTTATCATATAACATATTTTTCAAATCATTAATTTAGTGTAGTCAAATGGTAATACACTAGTATATGTTACATATTATTTATTGTTTCTTATGGTGTGTCAAGTCAATAATGGAAAGGGAGTATTATGTTTGCTTTGCTTCATGGTTAACGTAGACATTGCTGGGGTTGCATCCTAAGCGTGCCACACGTCTCAGGTACTCGGTAGAAAGCATGAGTTGTCTGAACTTGTGAAGAGAGGTTCAACTGCAGAAGACTTGGAGCAGGCATTCTGAAGCTGCTCGGGTGGACGGTCTTGGTTTCTCAAAGTAAGTACTGATTTCACTAACATTGAATGTTCTCTTTAGATTTTGTGGTTCTTATTGATCATTTTATTTTCACCTGTTCCTCGCTCAATCTCTGAATTTTATTGCTAGTTGGGGAATAGGGGCTTGACTTTGAAGATGGAAAGGTTGTAGAGTAAACTAAAACTATGAGTTAAGGAAAAATGAATAAAGGACTTTGTTTTTCTTTATTCTATACGGGTGCCTAAATCCTAATCATTTGTTAACGCATTCTGCAGAATTAACCCAAACCTTGGGAAAGACCAGTTCACCAGTCAGCTTTTCCATCTATCCAATCGATGAGCCAGTAGAAAAGATTAATGCACGTCTCCCCTGTTGCACCCCTACAGAATGAAGAAGAGTCTTGAGGATAGAAAAAGAAGCCAAAAGAAGACGAACGAGAAGAGAAGAAGACGGGAAAAGGATGAAGAGGAGAGA
This sequence comes from Solanum lycopersicoides, assembly GCA_022817965.1. Classification (NCBI taxonomy): domain Eukaryota; kingdom Viridiplantae; phylum Streptophyta; class Magnoliopsida; order Solanales; family Solanaceae; genus Solanum; species Solanum lycopersicoides. Next base: position 1,680,132 of record CM040628.1, on the reverse strand, counting down.
ACAAGCGACATTTGCATGATGATACAAATGATAAGGAGGAAGCAATTCCGCGATTCAGATGACAGGAGGAAACGTTCCGAGTGATTCTGACGATAAGAGGAAGCACACCCGCGATTCAGATGACAGGAAGAAACACAAGAGACAAGAGAACAAGAGAAGGAAAGACATGATTCTGATTCAGATTAAAACTTCAATAAATCCTTGTAGTTATTTTGCGTGCTTGCTATACCTTTACCTTAAACAATTTCATTCTGAATATTTGTGTTGAATTTCAGTTTGTTTTTGTGTTGCAGTAGTGGAAATATCCAAAATTATGTTGTACTTAGATGGAAAATGGTCAGATATACCCTTCAAGCTAGTTTATTTATTGGTTATCTTTGTTTTCGGCTATTTATATCCCCATTGTTACTAAAAATAAACCGATCTAGGATAAATATTTTCGGAAGTAGGGGTACAGTAGATATGAATAATCGAGGGAGATTGGATGAACCTTCAGCTACAATCGTAACTCAAATAGAACAAAAAAAAAAAAGAGCTAAGTTCCAAATTTTATTTAAAATAAATTATTCGTATCTCATATATTAAACGACATAAAGTTGTCATCTTGCTTTCAAGTCTTTTGGGCGTAAATATGATTGTTTCCAGCAATCGAGGGGGCCTTTTTGGCCGATTTCTCTAGAAGGTTGGTCCATGACGAAAAATTATCAATGCAAAAATAATTTAAAATATTAAAGTTATTTTATCCAAACAAAATAAAAAAAATAAAAAAAATATGGCTGCTTTTCCCCTACTCTAACTAATAATATAATAATAATTCTTGGGAACCATTAAAGCAAAAAAAAAAAAAAAAAAAACTCAACAAAGAGCCCAAAGTGGAAAGGAAGAGGAAAGAATACTCACAAGCTCTTTGCTTTGTTCTTAGTTCTGTAATCTGTAGCCAATTCTGCTTAGGATTTGTTAGGCACATAGAAAAAGGGAAAACCGCCTTTTTTCGAATGCTTTGATTTGACTGAAATTTGATCTTGATTTGTTTAACTGATAATTGAAAGATCGATTCTTTGTTTTGTGTGAAATTTGATGAATTTAGG
>CM040628.1:1610257-1679019 GCA_022817965.1 Solanum lycopersicoides | reverse complement strand
TAAATGCCTCTTTGAAGTAATTACAATAGTTTTTATATAACATAACTAAAGTATAGAGTTGAGTAATCTCCAAAAATCTTAACTAAGAAATACCCTTAGAATCTAATTAAATTAACACGTCTTGCAACTTACAAAATTCAACAAATTTTCAAGGTCTACTAAATGATCGGAGTCCACAATTCGGCCTCCCTCATTGACTGCTCCTCCTCTTCTTTAATTCTACGTATTTCTTCTTTTGCTGCCTCCATATCCTTATCCTGGGACTTCTTATCGCGGGTGTACCAATGAAGATCTTTCCCTGCACAAGGGGGAGAAAACACCACAGCAAGATGTAAAATATGCCACTAGTTAAGACTATGTAATGAAGAAATAAAATGTCCAGTACAACATACCCACATCTTGCCCAGTAAAAAGCACTCGGGATCCCAGATAAAACATGAATTTAGTACCTCACGGTTCCAACATGTTATTTATGATTTAAAACCAATATTGCCTAGCTAGTTTTGTACAAATATGCATCTCCTCACACTCAGCAATATAATTACAGTCAGAGTGTGTTTGGTATGAAGGAAAACATTTTCCAATTTTCCCATGTTTGGTTGGGACAAAAGTTTTGGAAAATGTTTTCCAAATCAACTCATTTTCCTCAAAATGAAGGAAAATGACTTCCCTTAAAAAATTAAGGAAAACATTTTCCAAAACTCTCCTCCAATTTCAAATTACATTTTTCATGGGAAAAACATCAATTTTAAAAAAATAAATTCTATTTCAAAATTTTATTTTTTCACCTGATCCCTGCCCCCTCCCCCCCCCGGCCAGCCCCCCCCCAACCCCCCCCCTCCCCAAAAAAGTTAATTTTGCTTTTTAAAAATATTTTCAACTTCAAAATTTTATTTTTAAACTCCTACCCCCCTCCCATCCCCGGCCAGCCCCCCTACCATCCCCCACCCATCCCCGGCCAGCCCCCCTACCATCCCCCAACCCACCCCCAACCCCAAAAAAATTAATTTTGTTTTTGAGATATACTATCAACTTCAAATTTTTATTTTTCACTCCTACCCCCTCTCCACTGCCCCCACCCACTACCCCCACCCCACCCCCACCATCACCATAAAAAAAAATTGTTTTTAAAAAATATTTTCAAGTTCATAAATTATTTTTTACTCTAGAAAAATAAAAGATGTCTCTTAAAAATATTTTTCATTCATAAATCAAAGACAATCATTTACGAAAAATATTTTCTACTCACCAACCAAACATGAGAAAATAAGTCCAAAATCTACTTGTTTTCCAAGAAAACATTTTCTAGGAAAACATTTTCCATGGAAAACATTTTCCTCCATACCAAACACACCCTCAGTCTACAAAGCAAGGCTGCAAAATCTACTCCGAGAATACAAGATAAGCCAAAGGTGCAAGTAGCACACATTAAGGACAAATGAGTGGAGTTCACTTGAGACTGTTTTATATTTTTTGCATCAACCTCCAGATGAAACGGTTCTTAAGTATGAAGCTTATGGTGAGTGAGGGTGTAAAACGGAGACGAGGTAGACTTCAAATAACTTGGAGATGGGTAGCAATATGCAAAAGATTGTATGTATCATTAGAAGTTCTCTCTTGGTTTTTTCCAGTATTACCTAAGTACTGAGGTAGTGCTGATTTTATGAACAAAATGCTACCTTTTTTAAAAAAAAAAAAAAAAACTAATTACCTAAGGGCTTGGCCTCTTTGTGCTTCTTCGGCGTAAGAAGTCGTTTCTTCAAGATCCCCTCACCTAAGTCACTTTAATCGACGAAGCACTTGCTTTTCACAACGATGACCTAGACTTTGAATTGTTTGCATTTAGTTACTATAATCTCGACCTAATATTACTTTAACTTCATTTCTTATGAGAGCTAAACTTCCTGTGCGTGTATTCTATCTAATTTCTACTCGTCTGGAAACCCTCAATCACTTGAGTGCTTCTTCACAGCTTCAATTTTTCGTCTCGCTAGTCTCATCAATTGACACAATATCATCAGCAGGTACATGTGACATCAAACATCATCCTATAAGCTATTGTTTATCTCATCCAACATTAACATGATTACATTCAAGCTCACAGAAGATCCTTGGTTTAAACCTACAATTGTACTAAACTCCTTACTTACCTGTTTAAAAGAAATAGTGAACTCCTTTATATTTCCGCCTACTGTTCTCACACATCTGGTTGCTCCTTTCTACATGCTTTTCATGACATTAACATACTCGATGTGAATTCGTTTATTCTGAAGTATACTTATTTTAGCATTCTATCACATACTTGACTGAACAACTATACTTGATCAAAAAAACAATACAACATACAACCAGAACTTCCAGCAAAATCTATAACGTATGGCGTATGGTAATAGATAACATAATTTTAGCCCTGAACTTGGGCCAGCAAATAAAAAACACCATGAAGTACTTCATGTTGCAGTTTATTGGGATACTTCATGGATATACTATTTTTTTCATATCTCTTCAGAAAAAGAAAAAAGAAAGAGAAGCTCTTATACATAGGGATCAACATACATACCATTCTTTAATTTACAATGCACAATTAGCATGTGCCTTGCAGAAAACAGAAGAAGCAATATGTTTCTCATCGACTATTGACCAAAGAAAGATTGATATGTTTCTTATCGAGTAATTTCCAGCAATTGCAATTGTGATACATAATTTGAGAACAAGAATATATACCTTTCTGCCATCTCCCAACTGCTGCTTTGATACTATGGCCAATATAATTTTCTCGATGTTTATCAACCTTCACATCATCCCAGCTAAATTCTGTTGCAGCAAAAAAATTATACATTAGGAACACCACAAAATAGGACAAAAGTATAACAGCTTGATTCTTCAGAAAAAAAACAAGGAAGAACCTCCTATGCCATCTACAAAAAAACTTCATTAAGCGTGTCTGAACTAGAAAGCATCATAATTCAATATTCTCTTCTGAGAAAAGTAAGTATAATCATTGACTCTAGGAACAGCAATGTTGCAGACCAGATCTAGTCACATTAACAAATAGGAACTAATTTGTAGGAGCACGTGCATGATTCACCCTATACAAGCAGAAAGTACCAGAAAACTCTCGATTCTAACAAAATGAAAACATGGCCTTCTTTATCAAACAAATATAAACATGGACTTGCAAATTACAAACATCAAATTATCAGAAAACAAGCATGCGTTGAACATTGTCCCCAGAACCTAACCTTAACTCTCCTCCTTCACATATCCTCTGCCTTCACCCAAGACTAAAACATAAGAGAATGGTTGCAACAACTCTTCTTTGTTATTTTTATAATAGGTAAAAACAGGACCAATATTTTCCCACTTTTCCTTTTTGGTGCAGCAAACTATCTGCCTGTATCATTTCTTCTTCTTTTTACTATCATTAAAAGATCTGGTCATGGAACCCTTAACATAATGACACTCAATCACAAACCTACTACAATATCCTTCATAATATTAAAAACCCAACCTGATGTATGACCCACCGAGCTAAGACAAACTGAATTTACAAGCTCATAACTCCTCCAACTTTTTCCCAATTTCCTTGGATCGAAAGCATAGTAACAGTAATTGTTATTATTTATAACTTTCCCATTCCAATCCTACTAAATAACAACAACATACCCAATATAATCCATCACACTACAAGTGAGGTCTGAGGATGGTGGTCTGTACACAGCCTTACCCCTGAGAGACCATTTTCGATAAACCTTTGGCTCGAGAAAGCATATAAAAAATCAAGAGCAACTACAATAATGAAAAACGTCATGAAAATAACAAGTAGCAACAAACAAATAATACAAGTATAACAAGCCAACACTCGACTACCTACTAATCCTCTACCTTAATTCCTTGACCTCCATATAGAAATCATATCTTCCTATCTAAACCTTAACGATTGCTAGGTTAACAACAACAACTTGAATAATTTCAACTTCAATTCAATACATAATAAGAAAAACCTCGATCTCTGTTCGAGGATTAGCGATTCTATCAAATTTTAACCACATGTAACCAAATTACACTAACAATTGATAAAACGCAATACTATAAGAAGAAAAAAAACAACGAAACCCTAGATTAACAGATATGAGCAAAGAAAGCTTACGATCTCGGCCGCCACGAACGCCGCCTCTAGTAGGATGATACATCGTTTGCCCCTTCTTCTCCTCTCTAAACTCAGATTTTGAATTTCACAAACGAACTCAAAATTGCGGTGCTGAAAACGGAGGACACAGAATGACAGATGTGGTCCTTATTACTCTTTAGGCTTCAGGCCCCGGAAAAATGTAGTATAAAATTAATATTAATATTTGTAATAATGTTTATATTTTAATTTTATATATATGGAAAAATTACTTAAATACACTCTTTTACTTACCTTAATATCCATTTATCCCTACTTATTATAAAAATTTCAAAAATCCCTTATTTCCCCCAATTATTAAAATATGTAAGATACATATAGATTTCCCACCTTTTTTTCAGCCAATTACCAATTTTTAATTTACAAAAGTAAAATCCTATTTTAAGGCTACACACTTCCCCATTAACAGTTACCATCTTTTATTTTCTTCCTAAAATATTTCCACACGTTTAGGAGCAAAATTGTCTATCAATTTGAATTTCAGTAGAAGTAATGCAGCAAATTTAGTCTATCAATTTGAGTTTCTATAGGAGTCTCCCTCAAGTATTTACATTTCTAAGTTTTTAAAAGGTAAGAATTTTACTCTCCATTTTTCTCTTCTTTGTGTGCTTTTACAGACAATATGGAACAGGGTCCATCTCGAGTTAGTGATTCTAATGCTAATGCTAAACGTGTGTATGATTCTGACGATGAAATGTGGGCTGAGAACAGATCCAAGAGGTTGCATGACCCATTAGCCATGAAGAACAAGAATGTAGTCGAGCCAAAGAAGAAGCTTGAAGAAATCCCTAAAAAAAGGCGAAGAAAAGTTACACATGTTGTTTCCCGACCCACACTTCCTAAGGTATGTGTTTAAAATTGGTAATTTTGTGTTTTGTTGATAAAACCCTAATTTTAAATTGTTGCATGTGTTTGTGAAATCGAATTAAAAATCAATTAACAATGAAGAGAGATTCACTAATTTCAAATGTATATGTATAACCATCATGTATTGCACAGTATTAAGGTGTATCAGTTGCAATAAGTGTATCAATAATGTTGAGTTTTGTATCAGTATAATCATCATGTGTTGTACATTTTTAAGGTGTATCAGATGCGTAAGGTGTATCATATGTTGTACAATTTAAGGTGTATCAGATGCATAAGGTGTATCACTAATTTTGAGTTTTGTATTTGTAAAAGCATCATGTGTTGTACAGTATTAAGGTGTATCAATAATTTTGTGTTTTGTATTAGCAAAAGCATCATGTGTTGCACAGTTTTAAGGTGTATCAGATGCATAAGTTGTATCAATAATTTTGTATTTTGTATCAATAAAAGCATCAAAGTCATTTAACAATGAAGAGAGATTCACTAATTTCAAATGTATAAGTATAACCATCATGTATTGCACAGTATTAAGGTGTATCAGTTGCAATAAGTGTATCAATAATTTTGAGGTTTGTATCAGTATAATCATCATGTGTTGTACAATTTTAAGGTGTATCAGATGCGTAAGGTGTATCAATAATTTTGTGTTTTGTATTAGTAAAAGCATCATATGTTGTACAGTTTAAGGTGTATCAGATGCATAAAGTGTATCAACAATTTTGTATTTTATATCAATAAAAGCATCATGTTTTGTACAGTTTTAAGGGGTATCAGATTCATAAGGTGTATCAAATACAGTGTTTTGTATTAGTAAAAACATCCTGTCTTGTACAGTATTAAGGTGTATCAGATGCATAAGGTTTATCACTAATTTTGTGTTTTGTATCAGTAAAAACATCTTGTAATGTACAAATTTTACAGTTTTTATTTGTCATTACATAAGATGTATCATATACATCTGATATATCACTCTCCATTACAGCAAATGTTTGATATTAGATAAGTATAATTTTATATTTTGTTTTTTGTATAAACAGGGCATGAATTATGTTATTAAAAAAATACCAGCACATCCATTGAGGTTTGGAGCGACGTTCAATTTTGATTTTGTGAATAAAATCAAATTGTCCATAAAGGATGAAGGCGTTGAAATGTTCAAGAATACAATTTTTGGACCATATTTGGACATTCCAAAATGTAATTTCCAGGGTCAGATTACTAAGTGTTTGTTGTTGTTGGAGTTGCAACATGAAAACAAAGATGTATTGCATGTTCGTCATGCTAATGGGAATGTATTGCTGTTTAGTATGAAGGAATTTGCCATTGTAACTGGCTTTAGATGCAAAGGAAATGTTAAGGATTTTTCATATCCTAATTCCACTCCGAGCCGGTTATTACAAAAATATTTTCCTGATTGTCATACAGGTATAACCAAAAGTCGATTGATACAGCGTTTTGCAATGGGTAATTGGGACACCACACAGGAATCCGTGGAAATGGCAATATTATACTTCATCAATACTTTCATGTTATGCCATCTTGGTGAGACCTTCATACCTATAGAAGAATTTCTAATGGTCGAAGATGGTAGCTATGAACTGTATCCTTGGGGTCAGATTGCATTCAATAAGCTAATTACATCACTCAGGCAAGACTTCAACCAAAGCAAACAGATGTATCGCTTATTTGGTATGCCTTATGCACTCAACGTATGGATTTACGAATGTGCCTCTAATCTAAGTCCAGACTTTGCTGTTAAAGTAGCGAATGGTATTCCTAGGATATGTAATTGGACAGTGGTGGCTGAAAAGCCAAAATATGAGAAGTTCATGTCTAGCATTTTCTCCGAGGTAACATTAGTTTTAAATTCTTAAATAACAGTTTATCAATAATCTATATAGTTTCTGTTGTAAATAAATTTTTTTTAATGATACATAATATTGTTATAACATTCAACCATTGTAATTGCAGAATGCTTGTTCAAACATTGTACCAACGCCAGATGAGGTGGAAGTCCTTGATTTACCTGATATTCAAGAGGCCAACAGAAATGAACTATCCACGCCACCAGTTGTTGCAAAAAAAGTGCAAACTAAAGATAAGTCAGGTTTTGAGGATTTCTCAACAAGCCCTCCTGACCATTTATTGAGAAGATCCTCACGTGTATCTGATACATCATCTCCACCACCACCCAAGAGGAGAAAGAATATTGATACACATAAAACAAAGGGTTCGAAACCTTCGTCAAAGCAGTTAAGGCCCCCATTAAATCAGTCATTCTCAATGCCAGCTGAAGAACCTACCCAGCCTGCTAATGTATCTTCTGTCCATGTCTCTTCACAAGTCCCAAAAGATAAGTCTGTGTATCCCGATATTGAAGAACTGAAACAACATATGAAGGAATACGTAAGTAACAATATTAATTTTTTTAATGTTTATTCATAAATATACAACTGAATGTTAATTTCTTTTAATAGGTTGACAGTAAATTTGAGTATCTTGTGAATTTGATAAAGGCAAATCACATTGAGGTGATGAATTCTAAGAATAGGGAGGACGGCCAACAACCAAAGGTAATGTATTGTGTTTGTCTATTTTCCTTGTGTGTTATAATTTAATAAGTCATTATGTTACAAACTAATTTAATGAAGGAGATGAGCGGCAAGTCTACACCGCACATGGTTGAAGTTTCCGATGAAGAAGGCAATGATGGACACCAAGCAACCTCTCCGATACAAATGGATTTTGACAATAATTATCAAAACATTGGTGTTGTTGATTTTGATGTTGACCATCAGGTTTACTTTACTTTATTAATTGTGTATATAAATTATATAATTTATCATTAACTTATTTTTCTTTAAAAAACATGTTTAAAAAATACAGACTGATGATACATTGAAGAATCATCAAGCAATGAAGGACGTTTCAGAACTTCAATCCGCAGACGCAAATAGTCATCATACTGCTGAAACATGTGAACACAGGAAGGTAATTTTATCAGAGTTACTTGATTATTAGTATTCATCCAATTTTCAGTGATACATGAAAATGTGCCAGTATGATACGTTTCAGTTTAATTAGATTATTAGGATACCTTACAGTTTAATTTGATTATTATGATACATTGCAGTTTACCTGGATTAATATGATACATATTTCAAGTTCCTGTGTATGATACTATACTTTAGTGTGTACGTTATATAGTCCATTGCAAGATACATAGCTATGTGACTACTTAAATTTGTTTGTCTCCTATGTACAATTCCTTTGCTTACTGTAATCTGCTCTTGATACATTAACAATCCTTTTGTGTATAATTATTTGTTGTTTAAGGTATCATAAATTGATCAGTACATTTTTTATTCAGGATGCTCCATCAGCACAAACGCATCATCTATTTGAAGGAACAATGAACGAAGATGTTTCATATAATGTTCAACACAATACCAATCAGTCCGTGCCAGATACTGTTATATGTGATACATCGGTAATTTATGATTCATGTATCGTTTCAATATCATATGTCTATCAAACTATTTTTAATTATCAGTTTAAACCATATAGGATTCTACACCATCTGGTTCAATATCTCCCAATACACGAGAAGCAATGAATACACTTATTGCTGATCTAGGAAGTTTGCCTATTCATGCAAATCAACAGGAGTTAATCGACAACAAAAGTTTGCTTTCGGACAGTCAATTACCAATTGATATTCCAATCACAGATATTGTTGTCCGAAGCGATATAAATACTCCTCATGCACGTATCCGGATGCCTTCAAGAAACTGCAAGTCCCCTTATTTAACTTCATTTGGGTCAAGTGAAAAAGGAAAAGCGGTTATAACTGATGTAATTCGTCCAAATTTCCCATTTGAAGGATGTGAGATCACAAACCAAGCCCCTTCATATCTGATTGATGAGTTTATTGAGTGGGTTACTACAGGTCTTCTTAAAGCTCATTCAAAAAAGTAAGTTTTATATTATATTACTGGATCTTTTCAATTTTCAAATTGCAACTATTCTTACACTTTTGAATAACATCTTTTTATTACGCTTAATACTATAGGAAACCATCAGAGGATAAATACAAATCAAGAGCATCTTCATTGGGTTTTGAAATGATGGATTATGTCGTTGCATATCCGTCAAATAAGAATTGGTTTTATGCCATGTCTCAGCCTAAAAACTGCTGGACTGATCAGGTAATTTGACATGTAAATGCAAAATATATAGTTGTAATTATGTATATGATACATTGAGTAAATATCTTACATATACTTATCAATAACATATATCACTTTCAGTGTCTAGTATTTTATTTTAATTAAATGTTTTTCAAATGTATAATTATGTTTATATTTTTTTTGTAGCACATCGATGTTATTTTTTACTACCTTCGTAAAAAATCAAAACTTCGAAGCATGGATCAATACAGATACACAACAGTCAATTGTTTGTTCAGTGCACATATCAACAATACCCATGATAGGTATTATAACAATGAGGCTGATGATGATATTAGTACACAGGAACACCTTGATCGTGCAAGAGCTGTATCAGTACATGAGAGGTCAATAATCAACGTCATGAAAGGGTTTTCAATACCAGCTGGATTACCATGGCATCTTGTGGACGATGTTTATATTCCGATTAATTATGATGGAAATTTTCATTGGGTGTTAGCTGTTGTCGAATTGAATCAGCGGTTGATACGCGTGTATGACTCTTCTTTGGGCAGAAGGAAACGTACATATTCTGAGGAGATAAAAAAGTTGTCAAGGATGTTACCTTCTTACCTCATTGACAGTGGTTTCTTTGAAAACACTGAGCGGACAAACTGGTCACTACTTGATGCATACAAGGACAAACAAACGGGTTTACTTTTAGAGTCACATATTCCTTTCAACATTGAATACGCTGAATGTATCATGCAACAAGAAGACGATAGCCTGTAAGTATTTAAATTCTGGTCAACAATATATGTGTAAGTTATTTTACAAATTTATATTATGTATTTTGTTGTAGGGACTGCGGGTTATACGTAGCTACATTTGCAGAGTTTTTGAGTGACCAACTTGTTATACCACCTGATACTGATGGCCATCTTGCAAATTATCTACGCAATAGATATGCAGCATTGTTATGGAGATACGGCAGCGACAAGGTCAAGGGTGGATACATAAGTGAGAATGACGATCCACCAAAGCCTAAGGGTCAATTCACAACACCAACTGAAGATGATCTCGTTAACATAGATTAGTAATTAGTAGGGACAGCATGAACAAGTTTTTATGTTGTTTTGTGTTGAAGACAATTATCTTTTGTGTTTATCTAAAAGCTTTTTTGGATTACAATATTTTGTTAGTTATTAACATTATGTGTTTTCAAGGTATTGTTTTAGACACAGTAGTTGCTTTATAACGTTAAGCTACACAATTATTATTGTTTGAGTTTAAGTATTTTTGAAAGTTAATTTACAAAATGACGTATATGATACTTCAGTTATAATGTGTATGATACATTGTTCTTTGAGTTTAAGTTTTTTTTGAACGTTCACTTACAAAATGATGTTTATGATACATAAGTTCTAATGTATACATATACAAATTGCAGTTATATATTAGCCACTTGAATTATATGAATGTATATGATACATCATATACGTAAACAAACTAAACACAAATTACTAATACATTGAAACGCACCACTGTTGAATATAATATATCAAAATTATAACTCATAAGGCAGTATACACGAAACATATAGTAAACACTTGAAAAAGTCAAGTCTTGGGACACTTGAATTTACTTAAATTGACATTATGGTATTGAATCACTGTTTTATTCATTTACACAATAAATATTGTTGTGTAACCAACAAAGGAATATATTTGAACATCAAATTAAGTTGTGTAAACAATACACTTTATTTAGTCCAAATTCTAATGAAAAAAATAGATATAAGTACCATGAACACGAATGTCCTACTTTAAAATATTATTTCAATTCTCTTTCGGAAAGAAAGTACAAGTTCTCCTGTTATGTCCTTCTTGTCCACATTGCCCACAACAATTATTGTTCACTGATATTTTCTCATCCGCATTTTTCTTTCTTCGCTTTCTTGGTCGTCCAGCTAACCTTCTATACCTAGGTGGCCGGACAATTTCATCTAAAATATAGTCTGGAACGTTCCAATCCTCCTTATCTGGCATTGGAACCATTGCAACCTCGTACGTTTTTTCTAATGCATCAGGCTTGTAGTAATCAGAGCAATATGGGTGCAAATTTGTAACATTCTTGTGCTTCAAAACTGCAATTGCGTGTGCGCAAGGTATCTCATCATGTTGAAACCTTCCACATGTGCAAGTTTTCCTCTCAAGGCATACAATGTATCTTCTTCCGGCTTCATGAACTGAGAAAATATATTCAGATGATGGAACAACCTAAGAATATAAGAAGTTAGTGATACATTACGTATTATGTAATTTATATACATTTCCAAAACAACATTTGTCATTGAAAATCAGTTTGTTTCTGGTACAAAAAACAGAAATTAAGAGAAATTGATAAATACCTTCATCTTTGAACTTTTAGATGCGTTTACAATCAATATCTCCTCAAATCTTCTGCCCAATGTGTCCTTTGTATATGACGATATTTCTCTATTTTTATAGTTCCAACTACCAAATAGAAGTCTAGCTTCCTCCAAGAAGTCTATTATAGTTAACCTACGTGCATCGACAAGGCATCCATTGATACACTCAGCGATGTTCGAAGTCATCATTCTACCTCTGTTTACGATTGAATGAACTCTTGACCACTTCTCATAACCAGCATCTTCAAGGTAATCCTTCACCCTATAATCAACTTTCACCACCTTAGCCATTAATTTATCAAAATCTTCCTTTCTGTATGCTTTTGCCATTGAGTAAAATATATCACTTAGTGTGTTTTTACTCCTTTTGAAGCTTGAACATACATTCTTCCAAAGATGCCATATGCATGCACAATGAGGTACGTTTGGGTACACAATGCTTACACTCTTCATGATACTTTCATTTCTATCTGATACAATACACATGTTTTCACGCTCTCCAAATGCATTTTTAAACTGTTCGAAGAACCATGTCCACGAACAGTCATTTTCAGTGTCTACAACACCATATGCCAATGGCAATATGCAACCTAATTACAAAGAAGCACACATTTAACTTCATGATACACAATGTGCACACTAAGATACATTAATATAAATATAAAACAAATTTTACAGTTCATCAGTATTACAACAGTCATACCTGCACCATCGAGTGTGCTCGCTGATACAAAAGTACCCTTGTAAGCCCCGCCAAGATGTGCAGCGTCCACTACAACTACAGGCCTGCAGTAGTCGAACCCTCTTATCAACGGTCTTAGGGCTATGAAAAGATACATGAATTTATTATCTTCCGTCTTTTGCATCCTTATATATGAATTTGGATACACTTTATTTAGCATCCATATGTATCTCGGCATCTGCTTATATCCTTCTGATGGCTTACCCTTGAGCATTTCTAGTGCACGTTCCCTAGCACGCCATGCCTGTTGGTATGATATCTCAACCCCATATAATTCTCTAATATCTTCAATTACATCTCGAGGGGTATGGATTCGTTTATGATTTACCAATTTAGGTGCAGTCACACCACTAATAAATCCAATGGTTGCTTGTACTTTTGTTAGTATCCTATCCCGCATCGGACATGTATGTTCACTATTGAAATATCTCACTTTGAATACATCAGATTTTTTTCTGCAAGAAGACTTTAAAGTCCATCCACATTGATCGCTGAAGCAAACCAACACATAGCTGTCCAAATTTTTTTATTGGATTAATTCATATAAGAAAAGCAACGTTATACTTATCACAACGAAATATATACTACTTATACTTATGTATCAGACACAATATAAATAGAACTGTACTAGAGAAAAATAATCAAATTACAGAGAAAGCAATTCCATACCTTTTCTTATCCGATCTTTTCACTCGAAAATTGAAGTTGTTCTTTATTTTATATTTAGCCATTACAGCAATCAGTGTTCCTTTATCCTTATACAATTGCCCCGTCTTCACATCAATACTATTGGAATCAGTTATGTAATTCGTAGCATTTAATTCTGGAATACAATCAATGTCACAAATTCTCGACTCGACCAGACCAAGAGCTTCAGTATCTCTTTCGGTACCTTCCACGCATACGACTTCCCCGGATGAACAATCAAAATTACGTATCTCCCCAACAATTTTATCAGTTGTATCTATACAAAGCGGATACATACCGATTCCAGGCGCATTCTTTTTTACTTCCAAATAAAGTTTCACACCCATGTCGTTCTTGATTTTCAATGGACATGAGCTTCCCTCAACAATGTATCGGATTTCAATATCTTTATTAACAGTGTCGATCTCAAGCTCTGATAAAATTAACGCTTTCAGATTCACAAATGAAATGGAATGTCCAACAACAATTCCATCAACCTTGTAACCTTCATAATTAACATTGCTTGCCCAAATTCCAGAATGCCGTAGTAGAATTGATATATTCATCTTCTACCCTGTTTTTTTTTTATTTCTTAGAATGCAGATCAACTTTATCAGGATTGATTTCGATTTATGAAGATACTCTAATTTCAAATTTGATTTTATCAATCAGTTACGCAAGCTGTCGAGCGTAAATTACGTGATTGCAGTTACTAATATCAAAACTCACGGGATCTGTTCCTAAATTACCGTAACAGCTGCCAATTAATATGTATCAAAAGTAATGTATCACGTCCTTCTCAAGATGTATCCCGGAACCTTCATTTTTAAGGGATTTTTGGTAAATACAATTCTAAAAGGGATAAAACGTTATTTTGTATTTATAATATGTGGTTCCTATAATTTATACTTAAGAAAATGGATAACTTTCGCCTATAGCAAACATAAATATGTATATTATAACAAAGTTTGTATAATTGCGCAAAAAAAGCAAACATATATATATATATACACAATTGAAGCGAATTGTTTAGAACGAAGTGTATAAAACGAAAAAGAGACTTGGGCAGAGAATTGTATAAAACAAAGTGTATAAAACGAAGTATATAAAACAAATTGTATAATTATAAGTGTATAGAACGATTATATACAATTTGAATTTGTATAAAACGAGAAAGGGAAAAGGCAAAAGAGACTTGGACAGGGAATATATAATTGAATCGAATTGTATAAAACGAGAAAGAGAGAAATTATATACAATTCTAATTTGTATAAAACGAGAAAGAGAGAAAGACAAAAGAGACTTGGGCAGGAAATTACTTTTATTGTATAATATAAGTGTATAAGACGAGATATATATATTTGCATGTGTATATATACTTTTCTTTCGTTTTATACAATTAGAAACACAATTTATACAATTCTATTGTATAAAGCGAGAGACACGAGCGAGAAAGAAATAGTGGCAAGCGAGAATATGAGGAAGAGAGAGACTGACAAACAATTTGATATGGAACACAAATAAATCAAACGATAGCTACTATATTTATTTTATATTATTAATTTGTCATTCTATACAATTTTTCCTAAAAAAAACTCGTGTAAATTATGAAATTGTAATATCTTCAATTATACTAATTTATGATTGAAAATCTTTTGTATTACTAATATTATTGATTATAAATAAACTAGGTAACAAACTATGGTTGAAAATTGTATTTGAAAATTGTAAACACAAAAAAAGTAATCCTTATTAGTACTATAAGTATATACAAAATTAATGCATATCTATTATATTGATTTTAACAAATTCTAACAAATAGTTTATTTAATAGAATGTATTACAAAAATAATAGCATATTCATTAATATTAATTAACTTCATATATTATTAATACTTTTTCAACTTATATATAATTGGGAAAATGGTCAAAAATATCCTAACTTTGATTTATTGTTTAAATTTATCCTCGCCGTTAAAATAAAGTTAATTTTAGCCCTCCCTTTACAAATTTTACCAAATTTACCTCCCCATTAGACGGATTGACCCGAATTTTTAAAAAAAAATCTAATTTCTTATTTTAACCCAATAATGGTATCTCGTTTAAAATAACCCGACCCATTCTCCCAAATCTCCTATAATCCCATCTACCTATTCTCCCAAATTTCCTATATTCCCATTTACCCATTCTCTCAAATTTTCTTCATTCTCTCTCTCAAAAGCTAAGCCTAAGAACAAATTGATGAGTTGAAAAAAAGACATAGGAATCCTGTAAAGTGGGTCTTTTTTTCCACCCAACTTTATATATTTATTTTTTATTTTCGGTATGAATTAAAAGATAAATATAATATTTATCTATCAGTGATCACTCAACTGAGATAAAAGTTGTCTGTGACTATAAATACTATATATATATATATATATATCTCAGAACATTAAGGCAAATGAAGTTGACAAGAAAACTTATTAATTGATGGATAACAACTTAAGCTTTTTTTCATACATTTTATGGGAAATTTGAACTTACTTATGACATTAGAAAAGAAACTAGATTGTCTTTTCTTCAAACTCATCAATTTGTTCTTAGGCTTAGCTTTTGAGGAAGAGAATGAAGGAGATTTGTGAGAATGGTTAAATGGGTATAGAAGATTTGGGAGAATGGGGTCGGGTTATTTTAAATGATCGGGTTAATGGATTAAAATAAGGAATATGTTTTATTTTTAAAATTCGGGTCAATTTGGGTCAATCCATCTAATGAGGGGTAAATTTGGTGAAATTAGTAACAGGAGGGGTAAAATTAACTTTATTTTAACGGCGAGGAGTAAAATTAACTTTATTTTAACGGCGAGGAATAAAATTAACTTTATTTTAACGGCAAGAATAATTTTTTAAACAATAAATTAAAATTAGAGGATATTTTTTACCCTTTTCCCTAATTTATATATAAGAAAGTTTATGTTATTAATATTACAAAAGTTTTTATGTATGGTTAAAGACACAAGGTACAATATACATCTATTTTTTTTGTTAACACTAAAGAATTTCATAGTTATTTTTAAATTAATACCCAATTAAACTCTATATATAACTAATAAAAAATATATATATATATATATATATATATATATAACTAATAAAAATATTATTAATATCGAAACTATTTCGGATAACTATATAATTTTCCCTTTCAATTGATCTAAAATTCATTAATTAGATGTGAGCCTTGTAGCCTCAGCACGTGGCAACAAAATCCGTGAGAGCGCAGAATCAGCTGGAACCTTCAACTGATTTTATTTTTTTAATATAAATTACAGTCACCGCTCTGTTAAAAAAAAAATCCAGAAGAAAGCAGAATATGGCAATGAGATCTGTCGTTTCAAGCAGTGGAGTCCGTCGTTTAATGGAAGGTGGTGGAAGATCATCGGTTTCCGGTCTTCGTTACTTTTCCGATAGCAAAGGTCGAATTCTCAGTGAAGAAGAACGTGCTAAAGAGACTGTTTACATTCAGGTAATATATATTTTTTTCATTCGATTTCATTTTTATGTGTTATGTTAGCATCGAGTGTTTACGAGATATTGATGAATTGAAATTGAATTGAGATGTTTTAGATGTGTAATTTAGAGTTTTGAGTACCTATTTATTGAATTGTTGTTTTTTTGGGGGAAATAGAAAATGGAAAGGGAGAGGATGGAGAAAGCGAGGAAGAAGGCTGAAAAGGAGAGAGCTGAAAGAGAGAAAGCTGATAAGGTATGTATTGTTTCAGATGGAATGTTAGAATGTTTTCGATTTGATGAGTTTTCGTGCATTTCGACTAATTTCACAGATGTAGACATTATTTTGGAACTTTTCTTCTCAACTATCATTTTTTTTCTTTAGCAGAAGGCTGAAGAAGAGGCTCATAAGACCTGATTTTGCTATCAGGTATTGTTGATAGAAATAATGTTTGTGTATCCTTCCTTCGACGGACTTGTGGATTGAATAGAACAATATCACTTTTAATAGTCTTTCCATGTTGTATTTGATGCTTGTAAACTTGCTATTTTCGAGATCGTTTTCTTTGGTGTTAGTAATTTGTTGTTTAGTAAATCATAATCGTTTCGTGCATTGACAATGTGTGGCTTTATTTAGACGATTTGTGATTGGTAAACAAGGTTCTTATCAAGATATATATCGTTAAATATTCAATATAATTTCATGAGATCTGGTTTCATTCACCTAACGGATATCATCCGAAAGGATGGGAATGAATGTATATAACACCAAGAAAGCATCCTTCCCTTTCTCCTCACTTAACAACATAGCACAGCCTTAGGAAGATATTGGTAGTCTGTTGTTTCTTAGGATTTACTTTTGAGGTAAGTCACTCAATTGAAGGTAAATTATCACTCTTAGTAATCTTAGTGAAATCTGAAAAGGATAACTTATACGTAATTTAACCCTTACCTTATGATGGTAGAGATTTATAGAAAATTATTTTCAATAGACCCTCGTGAAACATATAGAACGGAGAAGAGCTTAGAAGAATGCAATGGATGGGGAAAACATCCATGTATCATAAAATTCAAAATGTATCATAATATTCAACTTATGCTATTTCATTCCAGCAAAGAAACACGTTTTCCAAGAAGAAAAAAGGCCTCAGAAGGCAAAACTTAAACTAGTTCCCTAAAGAACTGAATAACAACAGTAAATGGCTAAGCCGTTGTTGGCCTGATCTCAAATCCTTCAACAATAAGCCCTCCTTTTGGATGATAACCAGGCATCCCATCTTCCATTCTCAATTCTATGCAATCATCTTCGTTTTCAGTAGAAAAATTACCCAATTCTAATTCGAACCAGCCATCATCTCTAAGCTTCGGAACTGGTTTATGATCAAGCTCCATGTTACTAGGATGATCCGGATTCAAAAAAGCGAACCGCACGTTTGCAGATTTAACACCGCAAAATCCAACTGAAACCTCGACGTTTCTAGCATCAAACCCGTAAGAATGATCCTCTAACTTGTAAACAAAGTAAGCTGTGTAGGATGTCAATGGTGATAGAATCCCAGCTCTTATTGTTCCCCAAATTTGAATCCACCATACAAGCTCCAGACGAGCTACCTCCGGAAATCTGCTTTCACAATCAATAAGGAGAAAACATGGATAGCTTCAATTCAACTTCAAAATCTTCATTTTAAATTCAACAACAATAACAACATATCCGGGTTAATCTATCAAGTGGGATTGGGAGACGGTAGTATGTACGCAGACCTTAGTTCTACTGGTAGACAGATGGTTTCAAACCGACCCCTATGTCACATCCTGTCACTTGCTAGACAAAGTTTGCATTCGAATTGGGGCGGAATAGCCTAGAGTTATGGTCAGATTTATAGAATACTCTAGAAGCCTTTAGACATTTCAAGAAGGGTATGAAATTTCTTAGAATTCTCTAGAATGCTATAGAAGATATCTTGGAAGAACTTGAAATATCCTAGAACATGTAGAGAGTTTCATAGAGGAGCAAAGTGTAACTATTAAGGAGACTTTGTAAAGTAAATTTGCACTCTAACCGCTATGTTTTAGTATAAATAGATGGGGCACTCATTTGTAAATCATTTAACTTGGTTCTCTTGTTTTTTCTAAGTCTTTTTTTGCATTCTCTTGGCGATTTTAGTCTTTCTTTGCATTCTCTTGGCGATTTTATTCTTAAAGGCTTACTTGAGCTTACAAGATCTTGATGGATTGGTGAGTAAGTTGTCAAGTGTCGCACGAGTCTTTAGTAAGACTCTAAGTACGTGACACTTAGCTCAAAAAAGAAGTAATCAACATTAACATTACTAAAGCTCTAAATCCTCGACACTTAGCTCAAAAAAGAAGCAATCGACATCAACATATATGCAGGGTAATAGTAAACCTGGACTCTGGTACAGAAACCCATTCCCAATGTTCTAGCGTATCACCCCATGATATGTTAAGCGTATCATCCGGTGATATGTTAAGATCTTTTGCACCTAAGAAGTAGCATTTCTTTCCCGTCCATTTATCCAATGAGAAACTCTGTTGTACAACAAAATATATACGTAAGTAAACAGATCATAGATGAAAGATAGTAAGGAACAATATAAAAACTAGACATGTTTGCTCATAATAATAAAATAATAATAAAGATATGCACAACAAAGCAACAGTTGATTTTGACGTTTAAATAACTCCTAATATCATATTTAATTAAAGTCTTCTTCCCAGGGGAAACTCGAAGATGGTAACGAATTATGACTAGTGTGCATGATTTTGTGGTTGCGAGTCGACAATTAAGCAAAAAATGATATATAATGTTTTTGGATTCACCATTTCAGATCAGCAAATGACGATAACTTTTCAAAAAACAAATTCAAATAATTCTCTGTTGAATTCTCCATGAATGAACACGACATTTGCAAGGAAGAGAATACAAATGTTGCTATTCAGATCTACTATCAATTTAGATAACCAGTAAGTTAATATGATTTCCATTTTGTTACCTTGCGACCTTCATCAATTAAGAGTGGATGATCGACGAGATAAACATAAACATTCTTGAGTGATTGGAAATGGGGGATTGGAGTCTCTGATTTGGCGATGATGGACAGATAATCGGACGGCAGGAACTTTGCCCAAAGGGAATCAGAATCGGCGGCGAAATGGAGAAACTTAGAGATTAAGGAAAAGCGGCAAACGTCCGGCGGGCTCGTAAAGGTGAAGATCTTGGTGATACATCCCTCCGGTAGCATGGTAAGACGGTCACTACTTTCATTTTCCTCGATTTGCTCTTTCTCCATTGAGTGTGTATTGTTGTCACACATCATGCTATTTATAGTATATATTTGTTTTTTCTTACCGATTAAGTATTGTAGCTGGATAAGAAAGAAGTTATTTATATATTATTTTTTTTATAATTTTTTTCCTTCGTGGTTAAGTTTAGTAACGGGATAAAAGTTTGGTAACGGGATAAGAAATAAGTTGTGCATATATTAATTTTTCTATAATTATTTTCCTTCCTGGTTAAGTTTAGTAATGGGATAAGAAATAAGTTATGCATGCATATATTAATTTCTCAATAATTTATATTCCCTCCCTTTAGAAATAGTTGTTTATTATACTTCAAAAATATTTGTTCTATAATACTTGTCCAATTTGAAAAATCAAAAAGTAATTTACTCTGTGTTATTTTATTCTTATTATTAAAAACAGTTATCATATAACATATTTTTCAAATCATTAAATTTAGTGTAGTCAAATGGTAATACACTAGTATATGTTACTATTTTTATTTATTGTTTCTTATGGTGTGTCAAGTCAATAATGGAAAGGGAGTATTATGTTTGCTTTGCTTCATGGTTAACGTAGACATTGGAATTTGTGGACTCCGACATTAGTAGACCTTGAAAATTTGTGGAATTTTGTAAGCTGCAAGACGTGTTTAATTTTAATTAGGATTCTAAGGGGTATTTCTAGTTAAGAATTTTTGGAGATTACTCAACTCTATACTTTAGTTTATGTCTATAAAAAAGATATTGTATTACTCAAAGAGGCATTTTAAATATCTAGTGAATTCTTAAAATATTCATAAAGACATAAAAATTAGTCATCCCTGTTCGAGAAACAATCCCCTAACAAATCGGCTCTCAAATCATGAATCTTATGAGAAAGTTATCAAGGGCGGCCTCTCGAATCATGAATCTTATGAGAAAGTTATCTAGGGATTGTAGAAATCTCACATCTAAGATTAGAGAAATCAAGGATTGTATTGATAGTATAGATGTATTGATATGTTGATCAATATTGGTGGTATTGATGAACAATAATGTTAAGTACATACTCGTTATACAAGAGAGAATTGTAGAGTCCTACTACAATATCTATTGCCACTATAATACTAATATTGCAATTATAAATAATATAAAATCGTAACTGTACGGTAATTTTAATAGTAGTCGTAATATAATTCTAATCATACTATAATTATAGACGAAATATGATCTTAATGAATATAATTAATTTAATCCTAATTTTATTATAAGTCCACATTAGTGATGTAACCTCGTCGGTCAATTTCGTTGGACCTATTTCTTTGACATGTTTCAATCGTCTGCTTTCTTCCTCATCGACACTTGTTGCAGATAGGTCAGTCAACTGCGATGGACCTGTTCTTTGACATGTTTCAATCGTCAGTTTCTTTATTCTTCAATAGGGATCAACTCGTATGTATTCACAGTCTTGATGAATAAAATAATGTTTCTTCATATTCTATTTGTGATAGTAATTACTTTTTCTGTCACATACAAATCTTGTTGCAACAACTAACTTTTGGTAGTAGGTAAAAAATAAGCTATGCATATATTAATTATATATGATTAGTAGGATATGTTGAGGTTTTGCCCTGATTTTCTCATCTTGTTTGATTTATTCTTTCTTAGCGGTCGTTTAGAGAGCTTTGTTTATTGAGAGATATTCTCTTTATAGTTTATGTGCTTTTAATTAGTGTTAACTTATGTAGGCCAGTTGGTCAAATATAAAACAATAATATAATGATATTTAATATAGTTTTTATGCGTCGTCTAATTTATCTGCTTATGATTTGCATTCGTGAACTTTCGCATGCCGTTCTAATCACTTTTAAACCCAAAAAGTGGTATCAGAGCACATGATTCAATGATCCAATGGAACAAAGTTAAAGACATGTTTAAATTGATTTCAGATCAGTTTGCAATCAACGTGATGATAATGAAGATTTTTATGCCACTACACGTGGAGAGAATTTTCAAGTGTATTTTCAAACAATTATGTTGTTTCATCCTTTAAAAAAATTTAATTTCCAACCCATGATTACTTTTAACACATGAGCTCCAACTTTCGACGCCTACAAACTTTTAATGCTCAAATTTCTTTTAACTCATGCATCTTATTTTAATGCATGAGTTTCACTTTCAACTCATGCATCTTATTTTTATTGCATGCACGAGCTTCACTTTCAACTCACGCATATAATTTTTAATCATGAGCTTCACTTTCAACTCTGCTCATAATTTTTTTATGTATGACTTCAATTTTTAACTCTTATAAATTCTTAAATGATGGTAAGCGATAATGATACATGAAGATTGTGATACATGAAGATGTGAGAAGGAAGGTGATCAAGATAATTTTGCTAGAAAATTCAAGTCAAAAGGGAGATTCGCTAGGATTTTTGTCCAGATTTTTTTACTTTATTTGAAATTTGTTTTTCTCTAAAAGGAGAGTCAAAGTATTATCATAAATGTTTTAACTTTTTTTAAAAGAAAAATATATTTTTCTTTCATATTTGGTTTGAAGTCTGGAATCCTATAAATTACTTGCTACAAAAAAACACAATATAATCCACATTATAATTGTGTAGAAAGTTCTACTTAAAAGGAGATATTCTCTCTATAGTTTTGTGCTTTTAATTTGTTTGTAATTATATAGGTCAATTGGTTATATCAAATAATAATATTATGATTTTTTGTATAATTTTATGTGTCATATAATTTATTGGGATGATTTGCAATTATAATCTTCTGCATGACGATCTAATCACTTTCGACCCCTTTGCAACTATAATCTTCTGCATGACGCCCTAATTACTTTCGAACTCAACAAAATATTGAATTGACAAATTAGAAACTTTATATACTATATTATGTGCAAAATAATTAATATATGTATAACTAACACATACGTAGGATAATATATGAATTTACTAATAATAAGTTTATATATTAATTATAACAACCTCCTTTAACTTTCCTGTTCAATATATTTCTCTTTAAAATAGATTTTTGACCATAAGGGTTCCTTCACAAGATTCATGCACCAAAATTAAACCAGGCCAAAAAAAAGTGTCTTATCAATGGACAACATGTGAATATTCCTATACTACTACTTGTTGGTTCAGAACACCAGAAATAAATCAAATAATTGTTTCTTAGCCAAGTATATAATATATCGTTATATACTCAATATAATTTCACAAGATTTAGTTTTATTCAAGTAACAGATTCTAGCTCTAGGAAAAGGATGGAAATGTACAACACCAAGAATGCATCCTCCTCTTTCTCCCCTCTCAACAACGTAGCACAGCCATGGCAAAATGTTGCGGATACATAACTTTACCTCTACCTTGTGGAGATAGAAAATTAGTTTCAATAGACCCTCGTGATGGGAATCCGGTAACACCATGTATCATAAAATTCAAAACTTATACTCCATTCATTGCAACTAGAAAAAAACCAAGTAGTTTCACTAAATGAATTAAACAACAAGAGTAAAATGTTAAGCAATTGTTGGCTTTATCTCAATTCCTTCAACAATAAGCCCTTGTTTTGTACAACCAGTTTTCACATTCTTAACTCGATACAATCATCTTCATTTTTAGTAAAAGAATTACCTATTTCTAACTCAAACCATCCATCATCTCTAAGTTTAGGAACTAGTTTATCAAGCTTCAAGTTACTAGGATGATGATCCCAATCAAGATCTTCGGGAGGATCATAATCGATTCCAGGCCAACCAGGCCCTACCCAACAGTACCCTACATAAGGGGAAGGCGGAGTATAAGGTGTACATATCGACATGTATAAATTGAGGATTCGGATGCAAAAAGCAATCCGAACATTTAGCAGATTCAACACCAGAAATTCCAACTGAAACCTCCATGTGTCTTAGTATCAAACCCATAAGAATCATCTTCAACTTTTAAACAAAGTAAGCTGTATAGGATGTCAGTGGTTTTTGCATTCTCTTGGCAGTATTTTAAGTCTTTCTTTGCATTCTCTTGGCGATTTTTATTCTTAAAGGCTTACTTGAGCTTACAAGATCTTGATGGTTGGTGAGTAAGTTGTCAAGTGTCGCACGAGTCTTTAGTAAGACTCTAAGTAGTGACACTTGCTCAAAAAAGAAGTAATCAACATTAACATTACTAAAGCTCTAAATCCTCGACACACTTGGCTCAAAAAAGAAGAATCGACATCAACATATATGCAGGGTAATAGTAAACCTGGGACTCTGGTACAGAAACCCATTCCAATGTTCTAGCGTATCACCCCATGATATGTTAAGGTGTCATCGCGGTGATATGTTAGATCTTTTGCACCTAAGAAGTAGCATTTTCTTCCCCCGTCCATTTATCCAATGAGAAATCTTGTTGTACAAACAAATATATACGTAAGTAAACAGATCATAGATGAAAGATAGTAAGGAAAATATAAAAACTTAGACATGTTTGCTCATAATAATAAAATATAATAAGATATGCACACAAGCACAGTTGATTTTGACGTTTAAATAACTCCTAATATCATATTTAATTAAAGTCTTCTTCCAGGGGAAACTCGAAGATGGTAACGAATTATGACTAGTGTGGCATGATTTTTGTGGTTGCGAGTCGACAATTAAGCAAAAAATGATATATAATGTTTTTGGATTCACCATTTCAGATCAGCAATGACGATACTTTTCAAAAAACAATTCAAAATAATTCTCTGTTGAATTCTCCATGAATGAACACGACATTTGCAAGGAAGAGAATACAAATGTTGCTATTCAGATCTACTATCAATTTAAGATAACCAGTAAGTTAATATGATTTCCATTTTTGTTACCTTGCGACTTCATCAATTAAGAGTGGATGATCGACGGATAAACATAACATTCTTGGAGTGATTGGAAATGGGGGATTGGAGTCTCTGATTTGGCGATGATGTGGACAGATAATCGGACGGCAGGAACTTTTGCCCAAAGGGAATCAGAAATCGGCGGCGAAATGGAGAAACTTAGAGATTAAGGAAAAGCGGCAAACGTCCGGCGGGCTCGTAAAGGTGAAGATCTGTGTGATACATCCCTCCGGTAGCATGGTAAGACGGTCACTACTTTCATTTTCCTCGATTTGCTCTTTCTCCATTGAGTGTGTATGTTGTCACCCATCATGCTATTTAATGTATATATTTGTTTTTTCTTACCGTATTAAGTATTGTAGATGGATAAGAAAGAAGTTATTTATTTTATTTTTTTTTATAATTTTTTTCCTTCGTGGTTAAGTTTAGTACCGGGTAAAAGTTTGGTAACGGGATAAGAAATAAGTTTGTGATATATTAAATTTTTCTATAATTATTTTCCTTCCTGGTTAAGTTTAGTAATGGGATAAGAAATAAGTTATGCATGCATATTTATTAATTTCTCAATAATTTATATTCCCTCCCTTTAGAAATAGTTGTTTATTTACTTCAAAAATATTTGTTCTATAATACTTGTCCAATTTTGAAAAATCAAAAAGTAATTTACTTCTGTGTTATTTTATTCTTATTATTAAAAACAGTTATCATTATAATATTTTTCAAATCATTAAGATTTAGTGTAGTCAAATGGTAATACACTAGTATATGTTACTATTTTTATTTATTGTTTCTTATGGTGTGTCAAGTCAATAATGGAAAGGGAGTATTTGTTTGCTTTGCTTCATGGTTTAACGTAGACATTGGAATTTGTGGACTCCGACATTAGTAGACCTTGAAATTTTGTGGAATTTTGTAAGTGCAAGACGTGTTTTATTTAAATTAGGATTCTAAGGGGTATTTCTAGTTAAGAATTTTTGGAGATTACTCAACTCTATACTTTAGTTTATGTCTATAAAAAAGATATTGTATTCTCAAAGAGGCATTTTAAATATCAGTGAATTCTTAAAATATTCTAAAGACATAAAAATTAGTCATCCCTGTTCGAGAAACAATCCCCTAACAAATCGGCTCTCAAATCATGAATCTTTATGAGAAAGTTATCAAGGGCGGCCTCTTCGCAATCATGAATCTTATGAGAAAGTTATGTAGGGATTGTAGAAATCTCACATCTAAGATTAGAGAAATCAAGGATTGTTATTGATAAGTATATGATGTATTTGATATGTTGAATCAATATTGGTGGTTTGATGAACATAATGTTAAGTACATACTTCGTTATACAGAGAGAATTGTAGAGTCTTATACAATATTATTGCCACTATAATACTAATATTGCAATTATAAATAATATTAAATCGTAACTGTACGGTAATTTTAATAGTAGTCGTAATATAATTCTAATCATACTATAATTATAGACGAAATATGATCTTAAATGATATAATTATTTAATCCTAATTTTTTATTAAGTCCACATTAGTGATGTAACCTTCGTCGGTCAATTTCGTTGGACCTATTTTCTTTGACATGTTTCAATCGTCTGCTTTCTTCCTCATCACACTTGTTGCAGATAGTTCAGTCAACGCGTGGACCTGTTCTTTGACATGTTTTCAATGTCAGTTTCTTTCTTTTCAATAGGGATCAACTCGTATGTATTCACAGTCTTGATGAATAAATTAATGTTTCTTCCATATTCTATTTGTAAAATTCATTAATTAGATGTGAGCCTTGTAGCCTCAGCACGTGGCAACAAAATCCGTGAGAGCGCAGAATCAGCTGGAACCTTCAACTGATTTTATTTTTTTAATATAAATTACAGTCACCGCTCTGTTAAAAAAAAAATCCAGAAGAAAGCAGAATATGGCAATGAGATCTGTCGTTTCAAGCAGTGGAGTCCGTCGTTTAATGGAAGGTGGTGGAAGATCATCGGTTTCCGGTCTTCGTTACTTTTCCGATAGCAAAGGTCGAATTCTCAGTGAAGAAGAACGTGCTAAAGAGACTGTTTACATTCAGGTAATATATATTTTTTTCATTCGATTTCATTTTTATGTGTTATGTTAGCATCGAGTGTTTACGAGATATTGATGAATTGAAATTGAATTGAGATGTTTTAGATGTGTAATTTAGAGTTTTGAGTACCTATTTATTGAATTGTTGTTTTTTTGGGGAAATAGAAAATGGAAAGGGAGAGGATGGAGAAAGCGAGGAAGAAGGCTGAAAAGGAGAGAGCTGAAAGAGAGAAAGCTGATAAGGTATGTATTGTTTCAGATGGAATGTTAGAATGTTTTCGATTTGATGAGTTTTCGTGCATTTCGACTAATTTCACAGATGTAGACATTATTTTGGAACTTTTCTTCTCAACTATCATTTTTTTTCTTTAGCAGAAGGCTGAAGAAGAGGCTCATAAGACCTGATTTTGCTATCAGGTATTGTTGATAGAAATAATGTTTGTGTATCCTTCCTTCGACGGACTTGTGGTTTGAATAGAACAATATCACTTTTAATAGTCTTTCCATGTTGTATTTGATGCTTGTAAACTTGCTATTTTCGAGATCGTTTTCTTTGGTGTTAGTAATTTGTTGTTTAGTAAATCATAATCGTTTCGTGCATTGACAATGTGTGGCTTTATTTAGACGATTTGTGATTGGTAAACAAGGTTCTTAGCTAGATATATATCGTTAAATATTCAATATAATTTCATGGGATCTGGTTTCATTCACTTAACGGATATCATCCGAAAGGATGGGAATGAATGTATATAACACCAAGAAAGCATCCTTCCCTTTCTCCTCACTTAACAACATAGCACAGCCTTAGGAAGATATTGGTAGTCTGTTGTTTCTTAGGATTTACTTTTGAGGTAAGTCACTCAATTGAAGGTAAATTATCACTCTTAGTAATCTTAGTGTGAAATCTGAAAAGGATAACTTATACGTAATTTAACCCTTACCTTATGATGGTAGAGATTTATAGAAAATTATTTTCAATAGACCCTCGTGAAACATATAGAATGGAGAAGAGCTTAGAAGAATGCAATGGATGGGGAAAACATCCATGTATCATAAAATTCAAAATGTATCATAATATTCAACTTATGCTATTTCATTCCAGCAAAGAAACACGTTTTCCAAGAAGAAAAAAGGCATCAGAAGGCAAAACTTAAACTAGTTCCCTAAAGAACTGAATAACAACAGTAAATGGCTAAGCCGTTGTTGGCCTGATCTCAAATCCTTCAACAATAAGCCCTCCTTTTGGATGATAACCAGGCATCCCATCTTCCATTCTCAATCTATGCAATCATCTTCGTTTTCAGTAGAAAAATTACCCAATTCTAATTCGAACCAGCCATCATCTCTAAGCTTCGGAACTGGTTTATGATCAAGCTCCATGTTACTAGGATGATCCGGATTCAAAAAAGCGAACCGCACGTTTGCAGATTTAACACCGCAAAATCCAACTGAAACCTCGACGTTTCTAGCATCAAACCCGTAAGAATGATCCTCTAACTTGTAAACAAAGTAAGCTGTGTAGGATGTCAATGGTGATAGAATCCCAGCTCTTATTGTTCCCCAAATTTGAATCCACCATACAAGCTCCAGCCGAGCTACCTCCGGAAATCTGCTTTCACAATCAATAAGGAGAAAACATGGATAGCTTCAATTCAACTTCAAAATCTTCATTTTAAATTCAACAACAATAACAACATATCCGGGTTACTCTATCAAGTGGGATTGGGAGACGGTAGTATGTACGCAGACCTTAGTTCTACTGGTAGACAGATGGTTTCAAACCGACCCCTATGTCACATCCTGTCACTTGCTAGATAAATTTTGCATTCGAATAGGGGCGGAATAGCCTAGAGTTGTGGTCAGATTTATAGAATACTCTAGAAGCCTTTAGACATTTCAAGAAGGGTATGAAATTTCTTAGAATTCTCTAGAATGCTATAGAAGATATCTTGGAAGAACTTGAAATATCCTAGAACATGTAGAGAGTTTCATAGAGGAGCAAAGTGTAACTATTAAGGTGACAAAGTGTAACTATTAAGGAGACTTGTAAAGTAAATTTTATTTGCACTCTAACCGCTATGTTTTAGTATAAATAGATGGGGCACTCATTTGTAAATCATTTAACTTGGTTCTCTTGTTTTTTCTAAGTCTTTTTTTGCATTCTCTTGGCGATTTTAGTCTTTCTTTGCATTCTCTTGGCGATTTTATTCTTAAAGGCTTACTTGAGCTTACAAGATCTTGATGGTTGGTGAGTAAGTTGTCAAGTGTCGCACGAGTCTTTAGTAAGACTCTAAGTACGTGACACTTAGCTCAAAAAAGAAGTAATCAACATTAACATTACTAAAGCTCTAAATCCTCGACACTTGCTCAAAAAAGAAGCAATCGACATCAACATATATGCAGGGTAATAGTAAACCTGGACTCTGGTACAGAAACCCATTCCCAATGTTCTAGCGTATCACCCCATGATATGTTAAGTGTATCATCCGGTGATATGTTAAGATCTTTTGCACCTAAGAAGTAGCATTTCTTTCCCGTCCATTTATCCAATGAGAAATCTGTTGTACAACAAAATATATACGTAAGTAAACAGATCATAGATGAAAGATAGTAAGGAACAATATAAAAACTAGACATGTTTGCTCATAATAATAAAATAATAATAAAGATATGCACAACAAAGCAGCAGTTGATTTTGACGTTTAAATAACTCCTAATATCATATTCAATTAAAGTCTTCTTCCCAGGGGAAACTCGAAGATGGTAACGAATTATGACTAGTGTGCATGATTTTGTGGTTGCGAGTCGACAATTAAGCAAAAAATGATATATAATGTTTTTGGATTCACCATTTCAGATCAGCAAATGACGATACCTTTTCAAAAAACAAATTCAAATAATTCTCTGTTGAATTCTCCATGAATGAACACGACATTTGCAAGGAAGAGAATACAAATGTTGCTATTCAGATCTACTATCAATTTAGATAACCAGTAAGTTAATATGATTTCCATTTTGTTACCTTGCGACCTTCATCAATTAAGAGTGGATGATCGACGAGATAAACATAAACATTCTTGAGTGATTGGAAATGGGGGATTGGAGTCTCTGATTTGGCAATGATGGACAGATAATCGGACGGCAGGAACTTTGCCCAAAGGGAATCAGAATCGGCGGCGAAATGGAGAAACTTAGAGATTAAGGAAAAGCGGCAAACGTCCGGCGGGCTCGTAAAGGTGAAGATCTTGGTGATACATCCCTCCGGTAGCATGGTAAGACGGTCACTACTTTCATTTTCCTCGATTTGCTCTTTCTCCATTGAGTGTGTATTGCTGTCACACATCATGCTATTTATAGTATATATTTGTTTTTCCTTACCGATTAAGTATTGTAGATGGATAAGAAATAAATTATTTATATATTATTTTTTTTATAATTTTTTTCCTTCGTGGTTAAGTTTAGTAACGGGGTAAAAGTTTGGTAACGGGATAAGAAATAAGTTGTGAATATATTAATTTTTCTATAATTATTTTCCTTCCTGGTTAAGTTTAGTAATGGGATAAGAAATAAGTTATGCATGCATATATTAATTTCTCAATAATTTATATTCCCTCCCTTTAGAAATAGTTGTTTATTGTACTTCAAAAATATTTGTTCTATAATACTTGTCCAATTTGAAAAATCAGAAAGTAATTTACTCTGTGTTATTTTATTCTTATTATTAAAAACAGTTGTCATATAACATATTTTTCAAATCATTAGATTTAGTGTAGTCAAATGGTAATACACTAGTATATGTTACTATTATTATTTATTGTTTCTTATGGGTGTGTCAAGTCAATAATGGAAAGGGAGTATTATGTTTGCTTTGCTTCATGGTTAACGTAGACATTGGAATTTGTGGACTCCGACATTAGTAGACCTTGAAAATTTGTGGAATTTTGTAAGTTGCAAGACGTGTTTAATTTTAATTAGGATTCTAAGGGGTATTTCTAGTTAAGAATTTTTGGAGATTACTCAACTCTATACTTTAGTTTATGTCTATAAAAAAACTATTGTATTACTCAAAGAGGCATTTTAAATATCCAGTGAATTCTTAAAATATTCATAAAGACATAAAAATTAGTCATCCCTGTTCGAGAAACAATCCCCTAACAAATCGGCTCTCAAATCATGAATCTTATGAGAAAGTTATCAAGGGCGGCCTCTCGAATCATGAATCTTATGAGAAAGTTATGTAGGGATTGTAGAAATCTCACATCTAAGATTAGAGAAATCAAGAATTGTATTGATAGTATTGATGTATTGATAGTAATGATCAATATTGATAATATTGATATGTTGATCAATATTGGTGGTATTGATGAACAATAATGTTAAGTACATACTCGTTATACAAGAGAGAATTGTAGAGTCTTATTACAATATCTATTGCCACTATAATACTAATATTGCAATTATAAATAATATAAAATCGTAACTGTACGGTAATTTTAATAGTAGTCGTAATATAATTCTAATCATACTATAATTATAGACGAAATATGATCTTAATGAATATAATTAGTTTAATCCTAATTTTATTATAAGTCCACATTAGTGATGTAATCTCGTCGGTCAATTTCGTTGGATCTATTTCTTTGACATGTTTCAATCGTCAGCTTTCTTCCTCCTCAACACTTGCTGCAGATAGGTCAGTCAACCGCGATGGACCTGTTCTTTGACATGTTTCAATTGTCAGTTTCTTTCTTTTTCAATAGGGATCAACTCGTATGTACTTACAGTCTTGATGAATAAAATAATGTTTCTCCATATTCTATTTGTGATAGTAATTAATTTTTCTGTCACATACAAATCTTGTTGCAACAACTAACTTTTGGTAGTAGGTAAAAAATAAGCTATGCATATATTAATTATATATAATTAGTTGGATATGTTGAGGTTTTGCCTTGATTTTCTCATCTTGTTTGATTTATTCTTTTTTAGCGGTCGTTTAGAGAGCTTTGTTTATTGAGAGATATTCTCTTTACAGTTTATGTGCTTTTAATTAGTGTTAACTTATGTAGGCCAGTTGGTCAAATATAAAACAATAATATTATGATATTTAATATAGTTTTTATGTGTCGTCTAATTTATTGTATATGATTTGCAATCATGAACGTTCGCATGCCGTTTTAATCACTTTTAAACCCAACAAGTGGTATTAGAGCACATGATTCAATGTTCCAATGGAACAAAGTTAAAGACATGTTTAAATCGGTTTCAGATCAATTTGCAATCAACGTGATGATAATGAAGATTTTTATGCCACTACACGTGGAAAGAATTTTCAAGTGTATTTTCAAACAATTATGTTGTTTCATCCTTTAAAAAAATTTAATTTTCAACTCATGATTACTTTTAACACATGAGCTTCAACTTTCGACGCCTACAAACTTTTAATGCTCGAATTTCTTTTAACTCATGCATCTTATTTTAATGCTTGAGTTTCACTTTCAACTCATGCATCTTATTTGTATTGCATGCACGAGCTTCACTTTCAACTCACGCATATAATTTTTAATCATGAGCTTCACTTTCAACACTGCTCATAATTTTTTATGTATGACTTCAATTTTAACTCTTATAAATTCTTAAATAATGGTAAGCGATAATGATACATGAAAATTGTGATACATGAAGATGTGAGAAGGAAGGTGATCAAGATAATTTTGCTAGAAAATTCAAGTCAAAAGGGAGATTTGCTAGGATTTTTGTCCACATTTTTTTACTTTATTTGAAATTTGTTTTTCTCTAAAAGGAGAGTTAAAGTATTATCATAAATGTTTTAACTTTTCCTAAAAGAAAAATATATTTTTCTTTCATATTTGATTTAATCTTTTCTGAGAAGAAAAGTCTGGAATCCTATAAATTACTTGCTACAAAAAAAAACAATATAATCCACACTATAATCGTGTAGAAAGTTCTACTTAAAAGGAGATATTCTCTCTATAGTTTTGTGCTTTTAATTTGTTTGTAATTATATAGGTCAATTGGTTATATCAAAAAATAATATTATGATTTTTTGTATAATTTTATGTGTCGTATAATTTATTGGGATGATTTGCAATTATAATCTTCTGCATGATGACTTAATCACTTTCGACCCTTTTGCAATTATAATCTTCTGCATGACACCCTAATTACTTTCGAACCCAACATGATATTGAATTGACAAATTAGAAACTTTATATACTATATTATGTGCAAAATAATTAATATATATAAAACTAACACATACGTAGGATAATATATGAATTTACTAATAATAAGTTTATATATTAATTATAACAATCACCTTTAACTTTCCTGTTCAATATATTTCTCTTTAAAATAGATTTTTGACCATAAGGGTTCCTTCACAAGATTCATGCACCAAAATTAAACCAGGCCAAAAAAAAGTGTCTTATCAATGGACAACATGTGAATATTCCTATACTACTACTTGTTGGTTCAGAACACCAGAAATAAATCAAATAATTGTTTCTTAGCCAAGTATATAATATATCGTTATATACTCAATATAATTTCACAAGATTTAGTTTTATTCAAGTAACAGATTCTAGCTCGAGGAAAAGGATGGAAATGTACAACACCAAGAATGCATCCTCCTCTTTCTCCCCTCTCAACAACATAGCACAGCCATGGCAAAATGTTGCGTATACATAACTTTACCTCTACCTTGTGGAGATAGAAAATTAGTTTCAATAGACCCTCGTGATGGGAATCCGGTAACACCATGTATCATAAAATTCAAAACTTATACTCCATTCATTACAACTAGAAAAAACCCAAGTAGTTTCACTAAATGAATTAAACAACAAGAGTAGAATGTTTAAGCAATTGTTGGCTTTATCTCAATTCCTTCAACAATAAGCCCTTGTTTTGTACAACCAGTTTTCACATCTTCCATTCTTAACTCGATACAATCATCTTCATTTTCAGTAAAAGAATTACCTAATTCTAACTCAAACCATACATCATCTCTAAGTTTTGGAACTAGTTTATCAAGCTTCAAGTTACTAGGATGATGATCCCAATCAACATCTTCGGGAGGATCATAATCGATTCCAGGCCAACCAGGCCATACCCAACAGTACCCTACATAAGGGGAAGGCGGAGTATAAGGTGTACATATCGACATGTATAAATTGAGGATTCGGATGCAAAAAAGCAATCCGAACATTAGCAGATTCAACACCAGAAATTCCAACTGAAACCTCCATGTGTCTAGTATCAAACCCATAAGAATCATCTTCCAACTTGTAAACAAAGTAAGCTGTATAGGATGTCAGTGGTGATAGAATCCCACCTCTTATTGTGCCCCAAATTTGAAGTCACCATACAATTTTCAGCTGAGCCACCTCTGGAAATCTGTCTTCAATATATCAACATACATAGCTTCAATTTAACATCAAAACTTTCATTTTAAATTCAACAACAACAACAATAACATATCTGGTGTAATCTCTCAAATAAGATAGTATGTACGCAGACTCTACTTTAGTTGGGTAGACAGATTGTTTCAAAAATACCCTTAGCTCAAAACAGAAGTAATCGAAGAAGGATTGCTATGATACCGAAATAGTTAAATATATATATGCAGTAAAATGACAAACCTGGACTTGTTGGGTAATTCGGGTAATTTCCCTACAAAACGGAACAACTTTAGTGAAATGAACCGGTTCAAATGAACTGAACCGGACAGAACACTAACAAAGATACCCGACAAGTAATATCGAATATTAACTGAAAAGAAGAGAAAAGAGACCGAACAATTTTAATAATGGAGTTCAGCCGCGAAAGCTTAATCTCCGAGCACCGCTCAAAGCAGCCTGCTTTTATTAGATAGAGAGAAGAGATTACAAATGGTGCATTTTACAATGAAGGAGGAGGGGTTCTTTTATAACCCCAAATTCTCCTTCACAATACATAAAACTCCGATGTGGGACTAAATAATTAGCCAAAGAGTCAACAAATCTCCACCTTGGCTTAATATCCAGTCCCACCAAATACAAATCTTCTCAAACAAACAAATAATAAAAGCAGTTTTCACGTTGCTTCCAAATTTGCGCCGTGAGGCGCCAACTTCAAATGTGCAGGACATTGACCAAGTCTAAACAGTGTTCAAACTTGGCCTTTGTAACCACCTTGGTCAGCATATCTGCGGGATTCTCCGTAGTATGAATCTTCAACAGAAGTATCTCCTCTTCTTCGAGAATTTCCCTCACAAAGTGATAGCGAACATCAATGTGCTTCGTCCGTGCATGAAAGACTTGATTCTTTGCTAAATGAATAGCACTCTGACTGTCAGAATAAACCTCAAGTTGTTTCTGACCAACTCCCAAGTCTTTAAGCAACCCATGAAGCCAAATCGCCTCCTTTACAGCCTCTGTAATCGCCATATACTCTGCCTCTGTCGTAGACAAAGCCACCGTTGACTGTAAAGTAGACTTCCAACTAACTGGCGCTTTTGCTAAAGTGAACAAATAGCCAGTTGTAGATCGTCGCTTATCCAAATCACCTGCATAGTCAGAATCACAGTATCCAACTATGCATTGACCAAGTGATTTATCCTGCTCGAATACCAATCCAATATCTACGGTATTTTGCAGATACCGTAGAATCCATTTCACAGCTTGCCAATGACCCTGGCCTGGATCATGCATGTACCTGCTAACAACACTAACAGCCTGTGAAATATCTGGTCTCGTACACACCATTGCATACATCAAGCTTCCAACTGCATTTGCATATGGGACTTTCGCCATGTATTCTCGCTCTTCATCAGTCGTCGGAGATAACCGGCTACTCAGTTTCAAATGAGGAGCAAGTGGGGTACTCACGTGTTTTGTATCTTCGTGCATACCGAAACGTCTTAGTACCTTCTTCAAATACTGCTTCTGTGACAGCCAAAGCTTGCCTCTCTCTCTGTCCCTGTTTATCTCCATGCCGAGAATCTTCTTGGCTTCCCCCAAATCCTTCATCTCGAACTCTTTACTCAACTGAGCCTTCAGTTTGTCAATCTCAATTTGGCTCTTTGCTGCAATCAGCATATCATCAACATATAAGAGTAAGTAGATGTAGGAACCGTCTTGAAGCCTGCGCAAATACACACAATGATCGTATTTGCTTCTCTTGTACTTCTGACCCTTCATGAAACTATCAAATCGTTTGTACCACTGTCTCGGAGATTGTTTCAGTCCGTACAATGATTTGACAAGTTTGCAAACCCAATTCTCTTTATCAGCAACCTTATTTCCTTCTGGCTGAGTCATATAGATTTCCTCCTTCAAATCACCGTGTAGGAACGCGGTCTTCACATCAAGTTGAGCTAGCTCCAAATTCAACTGCGCTACCAAGGCCAACATAATTCTAATGGAGGAATGTTTAACAACTGGAGAAAATACCTCATTATAATCAATTCCCTCCCTTTGAGCGTAGCCTTTAGCTACCAACCTTGCCTTGTAGCGAACATCGTCTTTATCGGGAAATCCTTCTTTCTTTGCAAATACCCATTTGCATCCAATTGCCTTCTTGCCTATCGGTAGTTGTGTCAACTTCCACGTCATGTTCTTCTTGAGGGATTGCATTTCCTCTTCCATTGCACCTGCCCAATTGCCACTTTCTGAACTTCGTATGGCCTCTGGGTAGGTGGATGGAACATCTTCATCTGAAACTGGAAGTGCATAAGCTACCATGTCAGTGAAACGAGCGGGCTTTTGGATCGCTCGTCTCTGTCTTCTAACTGCAATTGGCTCCGATTGCTGTAGAGGTTCTTGGGTAGGAACCTCTTCCTCATCTGACTCTTCTTCTGCCGTAGGAGAGTCACTCGTGGTGCTCCGTGCTGGGATCACCACTGTCTCCTCAAACTCCACCTGCTTCGGAGTACACGCCACCTGTTCAGGAGTACTCTCAGCATCTTCTGGATTTACCTTCTTTAACATGGCAGATTCATCAAAGGTAACATCTCTGCTTATAATTGTTTTCTTTGCCTCGAGACACCACAGACGGTATCCCTTCACTCCAGCATTGAATCCCATGAACAAAGCCTTCTTTGCCCGTGGATCCAACTTTGATTCAATCACATGATAATATGCAACAGAACCAAAAACGTGCAAAGTATCATAATCAGTTGCAGGTTTTCCAGACCATACCTCTAATGGAGTTTTGCCATCAATAGCAGATGATGGCAAACGATTGACGAGATGTTGAGCATATGTTATCGCCTCAGCCCAAAATTTTCTGCCTAACCCAGCATTAGACAGCATACAACGAACTTTCTCCACAAGTGTCCTGTTCATACGCTCTGACACCCCATTCTGTTGCGGTGTTTTCCTGACGGTGAAGTGCCGAACTATGCCACAGTCTTGGCATACCTTAAGGAACGGATCACTCTTGTATTCTCCACCATTGTCTGTTCGGAGAACCTTGATCTTCCTTCCCGTCTGGTTTTCAACTTGAACTTTCCACTTAAGGAAAATTCCAAGTACATCATCTTTGTTCTTCATAGAAAACACCCAAACTCTCCTGGAAAAATCATCAACAAAAGTTACAAAATAATGCCTTCCTCCAAGAGACGGAGTCTTGGCAGGTCCCCATACATCTGAATGCACATAATCCAGAATACCCTTGGTATTATGAATTGCAGTGCCAAACTTCACTCTTCGTTGTTTTCCAAGAACACAATGTTCACAAAACTCAAGTTTGCAAGTCTTCGTACCTTTCAACAATCCTTGCTTGGCAAGAATTTGCAAAGATTTTTCACCAGCATGTCCCAACCGCATATGCCACAGCTTCGTTGCCTCAGTATCTTTCTTGGTGCAAGAAGTTACTGTTGTTACTGTCCCGACCACTGTACTACCTTGATAGTAATACAGATTGTTCTTTCTCACACCCTTCAACATCACCAACGCTCCAGAAGTTGCTTTAAGAACTCCATCTCGCATCGTTATAACTAGGCCTTTAGATTCTAAAGCCCCCAATGAGATGAGATTCTTCTTCAACTTTGGCACGTACCGCACATCTCGCAAGATTCTGGTGGATCCATCATGATTCTGCAGTTTGATTGAACCTATTCCGGTTGTTTTACATGAATTATCATTACCCATGTAAACAACTCCGCCATCGAGATCCTGAAATTCAAAGAACCACTCCCGAATGGGACACATATGATAGGTACAACCTGAATCCAATATCCACTCATCTGCATGTGATGTTGTAGGAGCGACCACTAAAGAGATATCTGATTCCGCATCGCTTTTGCATTCTGCAACATTGGCGTCTTGCGGAGCCTTCCCTTTCTTCTTCAACTTTGGACAGTCTTTCCTCCAGTGCCCTTTCTCATGACAGAAAGCACACTCATCTTTGGCAATGTCTCGACCTTTTGATTTGGACCTTCCTCTTCTCCCTTTTGTCTGGTTTTGATGACGACCTCTTGCCACCAATACTTCTTCTGATGTTGTTGCCTTTGTTTTCATCTTATCCTGCTTTCTCAGTTCATGACTATATAAAGCAGAACAAACAGCATCTAACGACACATTCTCCTTCCCGTGAAGTAACGTTGTCTCCAAATGTTCAAATTCATCGGGAAGAGATGATAACAACATCAAAGCCAGATCTTCATCATCGAATATGACATCTAAATTAAGCAAGTCTGCTACTAATTGATTAAACATAGTGATATGTTCATTCATAGTAGTACCTTGTTTGTAATCAAATCGGAACAACCTTTTCTTCATTAGGAGCTTGTTCTGTCCACTCTTTTTCAGAAACTTGTCCTCCAATGCCTTCCACAATTTGTATGCAGAAGTCTCATTCTTGAAAGCATACTTTTGCTCCCTGGATAGACACGATCGAATTGTTCCGCATGCCAACCGATTAATGATTTTCCAATCTTTATCTTCAACTCCTTCTAGTTTGACTTCTTCAATAGCAATATCAAGACCCTGCTGGAAAAGGGAGTCCAAAACCTCCCCTTGCCACATACCGAAATGGCCCGTACCATCGAATATTTCAACCGCCAACTTCAAAGTAGACATCGGGAATCTTGACCATGATGACGAGGCACCCGATGTCTTCGGTGGAATATTTGCAACAGACTCCATTTCTTGATCTTTATTTGCCATTACAGACTAAAAAAAAATATTGGATATTACAACAAAATTCAAATAATCGAAGGCTTCTACTGAGACAAAGTAATTCCTTTCTGGTGTGGAAGATCAGGCGAAACTGCAACCACAGAGCATACTCAGACAGAACTCTGACTTAGAAAAAACTTTCGACGCAAAAGGACCAAAATAATTCTTTTCTGATGTGGAAGATCAGACTCAGCTGCAACCACAGAGCATACTCAGACAGAACCTTGGCTCTGATACCACTTGTTGGGTAATTCGGGTAATTTCCCTACAAAACGGAACAACTTTAGTGAAATGAACCGGTTCAAATGAACTGAACCGGACAGAACACTAACAAAGATACCCGACAAGTAATATCGAATATTAACTGAAAAGAAGAGAAAAAAGACCGAACAATTTTAATAATGGAGTTCAGCCGCGAAAGCTTAATCTCCGAGCACCGCTCAAAGCAGCCTGCTTTTATTAGATAGAGAGAAGAGATTACAAATGGTGCATTTTACAATGAAGGAGGAGGGGTTCTTTTATAACCCCAAATTCTCCTTCACAATACATAAAACTCCGATGTGGGACTAAATAATTAGCCAAAGAGTCAACAGGACTCTGGTACAGAAGCCCCATTCCCAATATTCTGGCGTATCAGCCCATGCTATATTAAGATCTCTGTAGCATTTCTTTCCAGTCCATTTATCCAGTGAAAAAACTATGTTGTACAATAACATATATCCAGTAGGTAGACAGATGAGAGAGAACAAGATGAAAACAAGACATGTTTGCTCATTGTAACATCTTACATAAAGAGGTAGGACGTAAATCGCTTAATACTTCTTATTTCAAGTTTAATTATATCCTTTTTCCAAGGAAAACTAGAAGATGATAACAAATTACGACTAATGAGCTTGTTTTTGTGGTTGCGAGTCGACAATTAACGCAAAAATAACAAGGATGTATAATATTTTTGGATTCACTATACAATTCTCCATTGAATTCTCCATGAATGAACACGACATTTGCAAGGAAGAGACAAATGTTGATATTCAGATCTACCTGTATAAATTGCAGGAAGTTAATATGATTTCCATTTTTTTTACCTTGCAACCTTCATCAATTAAGATTGGATGATCGGCAAGACAAACATAGGCATCCTTGAGTGATCGGAAATCGGGGATTGAAGTGTGTGATTCGGCAATGATTGACGGATAATCAGACGGCAGGAATTTTGCCCAAACGGAAGCAGAATCAGCGGCGGAATGGAGAGATGTAGAAATTAAAGAAAAGCGGCCAACGTCCGTTGGGCTCGTAAATGCGAAGATCTCGGCGATACATCCCTCCGGCAGCATGGACAGACAAGTATTACTTCTCTCATTTTCCTCGCTTTGCTCTTTCTCCATTGAATGCGTTTTTTGATATTTACTGGTTAAATTTTTCAGCATGATGAGAAATAAGTTATTCATATATTAATTTTCTATATTTTAGTGGTTAAGTTTAATAACCGGATAAGAAATAAGTCATTTATTTATTTTTATTTCTATAATTCTTTTTCTTTTCAATAATTTATATTCCCTCCTTTTTAAAATAGTTATTTATTATACTAACAATAAAAATATTTGATTTATAATCTTTGTTCAATTTAGGAAGTTAGTAAATAATTTACTCTTGTGTCTGTTTTATCTTTATTATTAAATTTGCTCAATCTAAGCATAGATTCATATTATGGCTAGCTATATATGTAAGATAGATTACTAACGAAAGAGAGACTCAAGAGGAAGACTACGCATGTTTGTGTGATAAATCAGTAGAGGAGACACATATACACCTGTTTTCTATTTGTAAACGGACTATGAGAGTCGAAACTGAATTGCAACAATGATTTGGGACACTTACTCCGCAGTTGGAACTGTCTTACATATTCTAAATATACTTAGAAATAAGAACTGACAAGAAGGAACTTATTGCTGCATTGTGCGGAGCAATGTATCATAAAATTCAAAACTTATACAATTGAAAAGAAAAACCTCAGAAGGCAAAACAAAGTAGAATGGTTAAGCTTTTGTTGGCCTTATCTCAATTCCTTCAACAATAAGACCTTGTTTTGTACAACCAGTTTTCACATCTTCCATTCTTAACTCGATGCAATCATCTTCATTTTCAGTATAAAAATTACCCAATTCTAACTCAAACCAGCCATCGTCTCTAAGTTTAGGAACTGGATTATCAAACTTCGGGTTACTAAGATGATCATCCCAATCAACATCTTCGGGATCATCATAATCAATTCCAGAATAACTGCACCACTCCCAAATAAACCATTCATAAGGAGAGGGCGCATTATAAGACGCGTAAAAATCCACAGGTACAAATTGAGGATTCAGATGCAAAAAAGCAATCCGCACATTAGCAGGTTCAACACCAGAAATTCCAACTGAAACCTCCATGTGTCTAGTATCAAACCCATAAGAATCATCTTCCAACTTGTAAACAAAGTAAGCTGTGTAGGATGTCAGTGGTGATAGAATCCCAGCTCTTATTGTACCCCAAATTTGAAGCCACAGAACAAATTTCAGCTGAGCAACCTCCGGAAACCTGTTTTCACAATCGATACGAAGAAAAGATAGATAACTTCAATTCAACTACAAATTTTTCATTTTAAATTCAACAACTCCTCTTAAACGGTGTCTGGAGAGGAGGGTGGTATCTACACAGACCTTACTCTTACTTTAGATGGGTAGAGAGATTGTTTCAAGAAGACCCTCAGCTCAAAAGGAAAGTAATCGAAGCAGGATTGCAAGAAAATATGATACTAAAATAGTAAAATATCGACACAAGCTTTAATTATATATAATAAGGTAATGGCGAACCTGGACTCTGGTACAGAAATCCATTTCCATACGTCTGGTGTATCACCCTGTACTATATTAAGATCTCTTGCACCTAAGAAGTAACATTTCTTTCCAGTCCATTTATCCAGTGAGAAAGTCTGTTGTACAACAGCATACATACAGTAAGTAGACGTATATGAAAAATAACAAGGTTTAACAAGATGAAAACTAGACATGTTTGCTCATAGTGACATCTTACATATAAAAGATATGAGCAACAAAGTAGCAGTGACTTTAGAGGTACGAGCGTAAATTATGACGTGCTTAATTAGTCTTAATTATAACGTGATTCCCAGGAAAATTCGAAGATGGTAATGAATTATGACTGTTTTTGTGGTTGCGAGTCGACAATTGACGCAAAAAATGACAAGCGTATATACAATGCTTTTGGATTCACCATTTCAGCTGACTACAAATTGAATATACAACTTTTCGAGAAAATACAATTCAAACGATTCTCCGTTCAATTCTCCATGAATGAATATGACATTTGCAAGGAAGAGGATAGAAATGTTGATATTCAGATCTACTATCAGTTTAGATAACCAGTAAATAGATAAATAGCAGTAAAGTTAGAATGATTTTCATTTTCTTTTACCTTGCGACCTTCATCAATTAAGAGTGGATGATCGGCGAGATAAACATAGGCATCCTTGAGTGATTGAAAATCAGGGATTGGAGTCTGTGATTTGGCGATGATGGACAGATAATCGGACGGTAGGAACTTTTCCCAAACGGAATCAGAATTGGCGGCGGAATGGAGAAATGTGGAGACTAAGGAAAAGCGGCAAACGTCCGGTGGGCTAGTAAAGGTAAAGATCTCGGCGATACATCCCTCCGATAACATAGACAGACAAGTATTACTACTCTCATTTTCCTCGCTTTGCTCTTTCTCCATTGGGTGTGTTTTGCCGTTACACTTCATGCTACTGATATTTATAGTTGATATTTGTTTTTTCTTAATGGTTAAGTTTTGTAGCAAGATAAGAAATAAGTTATGTATATACTAATTTTTCAATAATGTATACTCCCTCCTGATGAAAATAGCTAGTCTAATTTAGAAAATAAAGAAATAATAAAGTCAAAGGATAATATAGTAATATTACTCTTATTATTTATTATTTTGTAAAGGATGTGTCAGGTCAATAGTGGACAACTATTATTTGATAGATGGAGTACTATGTTTGCCCTTCTGTCGTGGTTTATGTAGACATTGAAAATTTGTACTCTGGCAATATTTGACTTCGAAAATTTGTGGAAGTTTGTAAGCTGCAAGACGTGTTCAACAAGGTACATACTTCACCATTGGACTCAAGTTGGTACTGAGAGAAGGTTAATGCCAGGAATGTTTTTGTTAAACAGAAGGGCAAGTGTG
Organism: Solanum lycopersicoides; assembly: GCA_022817965.1. NCBI lineage: Eukaryota > Viridiplantae > Streptophyta > Magnoliopsida > Solanales > Solanaceae > Solanum > Solanum lycopersicoides. The sequence continues at coordinate 1,635,785 of CM040628.1, read as the reverse complement.
GTTCAATAGTTTAGATCGTAGGGCATTTTTGATTCAAAATATAATTTAAGGGTATATCTAAACTATTTTGAATAGCTTAAGGGTAGTTTTGACCCTTTTTCGTAGTCGTCTATGTGGAGGTGGGGTCTGTTTGGTGTTCACAATTGGCATCCATGTGGCGTCTATGTGACATTTAACACACATATGGATACTTATGTTAACTAGAAGGGTAGGTGTGGACATATAGTTTGGTATTTTTGAGCTGAAATATAATTTAAAGATATATTTAAGTTATTTCGGATAGTTTAAATGATAGTTTTGACTCTTTTCCGTTACATTTTTTTATGTATTGGTCATATATTACATAATATCAAATAGAGTTAAATAACTAATAACAAACTCCTTAACTTTCATGTTAAATATATTCTCTTAGAAATGGATTTTAGACCATAAGGGTTCCTTCACAAAATTCATTCACATAAATTAATCAGGAAAAAGCCGTTTTCGATGAACAACATGTGAATATTCCTATACTACCTCTTGTTGGTTCCGAGCAACAAAGGAGGATCATAAACAAATCAAATATTTGTTTCTTAGCAAGGTATATAATATACCGTTAAATATTCAATATGATTTCACGAGATTTAGTTTCATTAAAGTAACAAATTTTAGCGACCTTTCCAGCAGTGTCACCACACTTGGGGCTGTTGCCAGTCTGTGTTTGAAAAAATAGAATTACTGGTTCTGATAAAACTTTACAGAAACACGAAGTAATTTAAAGTTTTCAAAATCAGTACAAAAGATGAACATAAATCAATTAAGTAAAAATTAAAATCTGTAAAAATACGTACCAGAATCTGGAAATTTTGAATAGGAAAAAAGATCAAGTCCACTGAACTCACAGTGTCCCCTTAAGAAAATTATTTCCCTCTAGTATCCGAGGTTTGATTTGTAATATGACCTCTCAGGGTAAAATGATCTCAATCACCAGAGTATAGATACCAAAAACTCTGGTGTCAGCGAACCAATCAACAGCAATAAAATACACGAATTAATTTGTTGTGCATAAGAAGAAGTAGAAGAGATCAGAAATTTCATAAGGAAAAATTCTGAAGAATGAATGGTATTTATAAGCAAGAGGAACAAGTTTCGAAAGGTTGCAACCCTTTTAGAATCCTCACAACCATTAATGAAAGTTTGCAACCTTTCAAATGGTAATGACTGTTTCTGAAAGTTGCAACCTTTCAGAACAGTCAGGGGGGAAAAAATAAAACGGAAAAGTTGTTAATTCAAACGGGTCACGCGCGGATCCGAGTTGAGTCGGGTTAGTCAACTAAAAAATTGAACTATTTCGGTTAATTTCAACTAAATAACTGAAAACGTTTTCAACTAATTAATTGAAAATATATTGGCCATTTAATTTCATTAATAAATTAATTAAATAATTAATTATATAATTAAAACAAACTTTGTCCAAAAATAATCTCTCGATCGATTGTCGAAGCCGAGTCGAGCGAAGAGACGGCGCGAGGGGGGTTCCTCTTTCCAACCCTTTTAACAATTAATAGGAGTGTTTCTATATTCAAACTCTCCTATTTTTCTTTCCACCACCGATGAGGGACTAATGTCTTTTCATTAAAGCATAAGAGGACTTTTCAAGTTCTCAACTTTTCAAGTTTTCAACTTTTCAAATTCCTTTCTTTCCCTGTATTTTCCATCAATTCTTTTTACATACCCAACAATTCCCACATTTATGGGGGATTGTTATAACATAGGAATACATAAACAAGTGTGTACTTTACAGATAAGATTAATTGCATCTGGATAAGTAGGTTTCCCCTTGGACTTTTCGTAGTGAACATACGTCGGATATACTCGGTCAATCGGTAGATGCGATATCTTTGAACCATCGAGCTTTAATGTATACCTAGACAATCATATGTCACACAATTAACCATTTACTATTTATGGTTCTTACGGTTATGTTCGTTTCAGCCATGAACACCTTCTGATTTCATAAGTGTATAGAGAATAGGCTTTTGACATAAAATTCTCTTTGAAGCGGCTTCCACTTCACACTCACATAGGTGATTTCTAACTGTGATATCTTGTAGATACACTATTTGGTCAAATCTATCAAACTTAGCAAATCATTAAAAACTTTAAGCTTTTATTACCTTATTAACAAGCCTTAAAGTCTTAAACTTGTTCCTGAACATTGTCTTCATCATGAGAATGGATTGAGTTAATTGATAATGTCGAACCGTGAGCTACAACTTTGTTTTTCTCCTTGAATCTAGCTCTTGCATCTCCAGTCTGCTAGATAGAGTTATCGTCATACTGACTAGTCCTAAGCCGTAAACCCATTCCCTTAGATGATCTTTCAACTGCCTCACTTACACTAGGCCTTTCGTTAGTGGATCTGACACATTTTCGCTTAACTTTACATAGTCAATTGTGATAATTCCACTAGAGAGCAGTTATCTTACGGTGTTATGTCTCCGTCGTATATGACGAGACTTCCCGTTGTACATGACACTCCCTGCCTTACCTATTGCTGCTTGACTATCGTAATGTATGCAAATAGGTCCAACAGGTTTGGGCCAGAATGAAATATCCTCTAAGAAATTCTGGAGCTATTCAGCTTCTTCACCAGCCTTATCCAAAGCAATGAATTAAGATTTCTTTGTGGAGCGAGCAATACATGTCTGTTTGAACAATTTTCAAGGGACTGCTCCTCCACCAAGTATGAACACATAACCACTTGTGAATTTTACTTCATTTGCCCGGTGATCCAATTTGCATCACTATATCCTTCAATCACAGCAAGATATTTATTATAATGCAAAGCATAGTGTTGTGTATATTTTAGATATCCCAACACACGTTTCATTGTCATCCAATGAGTTTGATTCGGATTACTAGTGAACCGACTCAGTTTGCTAATAGCACATGCTATATCTGGTCCAGTACAATTCATAATACACATCAAACTGCCCAATACTCTGGCATATTCCAATTGAGAGTTACTTCGAAGTTCATTCTTTTGAAATGTACAACTTAAATCAATTGGAGTTTTGACAATATTGAAATTCAAGTACTTGAACTTATCCAATATTTTTTCAATATAATGAGATTGAGATAATGCTAGTCCCTGAGGAGTTTTGATAATCCTGACCCCTAAGATCAAATCAGCAACTCCTAAGTCCTTCATATCGAACTTGCTGGACATCATGCGCTTAGTAGCATTTATATCTTCAATGTATTTACTCATTATTAACATGTCATCAACATACAAACAAATAATGACTTCATGATTCATAACATTTTTAATGTAAACACATTTATCACATTTGTTAATCTTGAATCCATTTGCCAACATTGTTTCGTCAAATTTAGCATGTCATTGTTTGGGTGCTTGCTTGAGTTTATAAAGTGACTTTACAAGTCTGCACACTTTTTTTCTTTACCGGGAACTACAAACCCTTCGGGCTGTTGCCAGTCTGTGTTTGAAAAAACAGAATTACTGATTCTAATAAATCTTTACAGAAACACGAAGTAACTTAAAGTTTTCAGAATCAGTACAAAAGATGAACAAAAATCAATTAAGTAAAATTAAAATCTGTAAAAACACGTATCAGAATCTGGAAATTTTGAATAGGAAAGCGGGAAAAATAAAACAGGAAAGTCGTTAAATTCAAACGGGTCACGCGCGGATCCTCGGGTCAGGTTAGTCAACTAAAAAATTGAAATTGAAAATATATTGGCCATTTAATTTAATTAATTAATTAAATAAATAATTAATTATATAATTAAAACAAATTTTGTCAAAAAATAATCTCTCAATTGATCATTTGCCAAAGTCGAAGCCGAGCAAGCGACGACGTCGTGAAGGGGGTCCCTCTTTCCAACTCTTTTAACAATTAATAGGAGTGTTTCTATATTTAAACTCTCCTATTTTCCTTTCCACCACCGATGAGGGACAAATGCCTTTTCATTAAAACATAAGAGGACTTTTCAAGTTCTCAACTTTTCAAATTCCTCTGTTTCCCATCAGTTCTTGCTGCATTCCCATCAATTCTATATACGCATATCTGACTCCTACCTCATAAAGTTAGAGAAACTATTTTCGAAAAACAGCCATACCATTAAGTCAAATTCGTCAAGAGCTTTAAATATCTTTATGATAGCCACAAGCTTCTCTGATCCCTCTTCCCCCTCTCATATCTTTGCTATGGAAGTCAACATATGATATTGTCAACATCTTGCTAATAAATATATGTAGACGGTAAACTATATCACATTTAACACTTTGGAACCAAAGTAGGTTCTACAACAACATATCCAGTGTAATTTCACATATGAGATCTCGGGAGTATAAAGCGTTTGAATCTTACTTTCACAGAGGTTGTTTCCGAAAGACTCTTAACTTCAAAGTAGGTTTTGTTGTTGTAAACCATAACAAACAACCGAAGAATTCTCCCCAAAACAAAAGTTCATCACTTACAAAAAAAAAAAAAAAAAAAAAAAAATTCTTGATCTAACATGTTCTCATACTTGACTATATTAAAACAACTACGATAGTAGTACAATATGTGGGCACAAATGTAGCCTTTTTGACTACAGATTAATCTGAATCAATAACTTTCGACATGGAGTATAGAATTTCTTAATGATGTTTATGTTAGCAAGCTACGTTAAAAAAGCTTATGATTATACTAACTTTTTCAATAATGTATACTCCCTTCCTGATGAAAATAGCTAAGTCTATTAGAAAATAGAAAAAAAATAAAGTCAAAGGATAACTATAGTAATATTTAACTCTAGATTACTAATTATTATTTATAAAGAATGTGTACGGTCTTAAATAGTGGACAACTATTTTTGATAACTGAGACTATGTTATGCCCTTCTGTCAGTGACTTTATTGTGACATGTGAAAATTTGTGACTCTGGCAATTGGCTCGAACAATTGTGGAAGATTTGTAAAGCTGCAAACGTGTATCAACAGGTACATACTTCCACACCTGACTCAAGTTGGTACGTGAAGGAGAAGTCTATGAGTAATGTTATTGTAATAAACAAAAGGGCGAGAGTGTGCGTTCAATAAAGTCTTAGATCGTAGGGCATTTTGATTCAATAATATAATTTTAAGGGGTAATCTGAACTATTTTGAATAGACCTAAGCAGTAGTTTTGACTCCTTATTCGTAGTCGTCTATGTCGGGATGGAGTCGTGTTTGTTTCACAATGTAGCATCCTCATGGCGTCTATGTGACATTTAACACACATATGTATACTTCTTGTAACCTAGCAGGAAGTAGTTGACATATATTTCAGGTATTTTGTAGCTTGAATAGATATAATTTAGATTTATAATTTATTTCGGATAGTATTAAATGAATGTCTTTCAGACATTATGTCATTTAGGTTCTGTTTCATTTTCTTAGTGTAAATTAACAATGTGTTTGTTTATTTGTTAAATATGGTCTTTTCATGATACTATGTCTTCTTGGACACAAATAATAGTGTTCGGAAAATGCGTATTAAACATAGAAGTTAAATAAACAATACACAAAACCCTAACTTCATGTAAAATATTCTTTAGAAATGGAGTTTAGAGCCATAAGGAGTTCCTTCACAAAAATTCATTCACATAAATTAAATCAGGAAAAAGCCGCGTTTACGATTGACACCCAACATGATATATTCGTATCTTACCTCTTGGTTGGTTCCGAGCCAACAAAGCTAGGATCATTAAACAAATCAATATTATTCGTTTCTTAGCAAGTGATTTAATATACCGTTAAATAATTCAATATTGATTCACGAAGGATATAGATATCATTAAAGCAAACTAGATTTTAGCCGGACTATTTTCTTGTGCCAGCAGTCACCACACTTGGGCTTTGCCTAGTCTGGTGTGAAAAAATAGATAACTGGTTCTATAAAACGTTTCATAGAAAACACGAAAGTAAATTTAAAAGTTTTCAAAATCAGCTTACAAAAAGATGAAACATATAATCAATTAAAGCTAAAAAATTAAACCTGTAAAATACCGTACCAGAAATTCTGGGAAATTTTGGAATAGCAACAAAAGGATCAAGCCACGAACTCACTGGTAGTCCCCTTAAGACAAATATTTTCCCTTCTAGTATCCGGGTTTTGATTTGGAATATGACCTCTCAGGTAAATGATCCTCAATCACAGGATTATAGATATCCAAAAACCTCTCGGTGTCAGCGAACCAATCAACAACAGGAAAATACACGAATTATTTGTTTGTGCATTAAGAAGAATTAGAAAGAGATCAGAGAGATTTCATAAGGAAAAATCTGAAGAATGAATGGATAAGTTTATAAGAAGAGAACAAGTTCGAAAAATAATGTTGCAATCCTTTTAGAATCACTCACAACCATTAATGAAGAAATCTTTGCAACCTTTACACAACTCAGCCGATTATCACTCGGTAATGACTGTTTCTGAAAGTTGCAACCTTTCAGAACAGATCTGGAGGGGGAGCGGAGGGGTGGAAATAAATGGAAAAGTTGTTGATTCAACGGGATCACAGCGCGAGCATCTCGAGTTGAGTCGGGTTAGTCAACTAAAAATGGAATATTTCCGGTTTAATTTTCAACTAAATAAACTGAATACGTTTTCAAACTAATTAATTGGAAATATATTGGCACATTAATTTTCATAATAAATTAATTAAATAATTAATTGAGATAAATTAAAACAAACTTTGCTTCCAAAAATAATCTCTCGATCGATTGTCGTGAGCGAGATCGAGCGAAGAGGACGGCGCGAGGGGGGTTCCTCGTTCAACCCGGGTTTTTAACATTAATAGGAGTGTTTCTATATTCAAACTCTCCTATTTTCTTGCCCAACACAGAATGAGACTAATGTCTTTTCATTAAAGTCATAAGAGGACTTATTCAGTATCTCAACTGACTTTCTAGTACGTCCTGCTACAACCTAGTCCTTACTAGCGAGTGGCGTGGCATACTCCCCACGAATCACCCTCATAATACATCACACTACAGGCTGCAATCCCGCCGTCCAGCACGCTCTACATTCTTTTAACATACCCAACCAATTCCCACTATTATGGGGATTGTTATAACATCGAATACATTAAACAAGTGTAACTGTACTTTACAGAAGAATTAATAGTAGCATCTGGATAAGTAGCTTCCCCTTGGACTTTCCGCTAGTGACATTACGTCGGATATACTCGGTCAATCCGGTAGGATGCGATATCTTTGAACATCGAGCTTGAATGACACTACCTAGACAATCATATGTCACGACACATTAACCATTTACATTCATACAATCTGTCACTCCATCTCTCTTATGTTCTCATGCTACGCTCCGGACACTTCAGCAACGCTCGATATATGTCTGACACCAAACCATCTATGCTCTACCCGCTCACGTATCTCTCATGCAGAGTGCGCTGTGTCTCCACTCGTGCAGAGATGCCTGGTGAGTGCGTTGTGATTAATATAAATCACTCTCGTCTCCTGATAGATGTGAGGTCCCATACTAAGTGCACTACTCTACTACATAGGTATTTCTAACTGTGATATCTTGTAGAACATATTTGAGTCAAATCTATCAAACTTAGCAAATCATTAAAAACTTTAACAGCATGGACAGACAAGTATTACTTCTCTCATTTTCCTCGCTTTGCTCTTTCTCCATTGAATGCGTTTTTTGATATTTACTGGTTAAATTTTTCAGCATGATGAGAAATAAGTTATTCATATATTAATTTTCTATATTTTAGTGGTTAAGTTTAATAACCGGATAAGAAATAAGTCATTTATTTATTTTTATTTCTATAATTCTTTTTCTTTTCAATAATTTATATTCCCTCCTTTTTAAAATAGTTATTTATTATACTAACAATAAAAATATTTGATTTATAATCTTTGTTCAATTTAGGAAGTTAGTAAATAATTTACTCTTGTGTCTGTTTTATCTTTATTATTAAATTTGCTCAATCTAAGCATAGATTCATATTATGGCTAGCTATATATGTAAGATAGATTACTAACGAAAGAGAGACTCAAGAGGAAGACTACGCATGTTTGTGTGATAAATCAGTAGAGGAGACACATATACACCTGTTTTCTATTTGTAAACGGACTATGAGAGTCGAAACTGAATTGCAACAATGATTTGGGACACTTACTCCGCAGTTGGAACTGTCTTACATATTCTAAATATACTTAGAAATAAGAACTGACAAGAAGGAACTTATTGCTGCATTGTGCGGAGCAATGTATCATAAAATTCAAAACTTATACAATTGAAAAGAAAAACCTCAGAAGGCAAAACAAAGTAGAATGGTTAAGCTTTTGTTGGCCTTATCTCAATTCCTTCAACAATAAGACCTTGTTTTGTACAACCAGTTTTCACATCTTCCATTCTTAACTCGATGCAATCATCTTCATTTTCAGTATAAAAATTACCCAATTCTAACTCAAACCAGCCATCGTCTCTAAGTTTAGGAACTGGATTATCAAACTTCGGGTTACTAAGATGATCATCCCAATCAACATCTTCGGGATCATCATAATCAATTCCAGAATAACTGCACCACTCCCAAATAAACCATTCATAAGGAGAGGGCGCATTATAAGACGCGTAAAAATCCACAGGTACAAATTGAGGATTCAGATGCAAAAAAGCAATCCGCACATTAGCAGGTTCAACACCAGAAATTCCAACTGAAACCTCCATGTGTCTAGTATCAAACCCATAAGAATCATCTTCCAACTTGTAAACAAAGTAAGCTGTGTAGGATGTCAGTGGTGATAGAATCCCAGCTCTTATTGTGCCCCAAATTTGAAGCCACAGAACAAATTTCAGCTGAGCCACCTCCGAAAACCTGTTTTACAATCGATACGAAGAAAAGATAGATAACTTCAATTCAACTACAAATTTTTCATTTTAAATTCAACAACAACTCTTAAACGTGTCTGGAGAGGAGGGTGGTATCTACACAGACCTTACTCTTACTTTAGATGGGTAGAGAGATTGTTTCAAGAAGACCCTCAGCTCAAAAGGGTATTAATCGAAGCATGATTGCAAGAAAATATGATACTAAAATAGTTAAATATCGACACAAGCTTTAATTATATATAATAAGGTAATGGCGAACCTGGACTCTGGTACAGAAATCCATTTCCATACGTCTGGTGTATCACCCTGTACTATATTAAGATCTCTTGCACCTAAGAAGTAACATTTCTTTCCAGTCCATTTATCCAGTGAGAAAGTCTGTTGTACAACAGCATACATACAGTAAGTAGACGTATATGAAAAATAACAAGGTTTAACAAGATGAAAACTAGACATGTTTGCTCATAGTGACATCTTACATATAAAAGATATGAGCAACAAAGTAGCAGTGACTTTAGAGGTACGAGCGTAAATTATGACGTGCTTAATTAGTCTTAATTATAACGTGATTTCCCAGGAAAATTCGAAGATGGTAATGAATTATGACTGTTTTTGTGGTTGCGAGTCGACAATTGACGCAAAAAATGACAAGCGTATATACAATGCTTTTGGATTCACCATTTCAGCTGACTACAAATTGAATATACAACTTTTTGAGAAAATACAATTCAAACGATTCTCCGTTCAATTCTCCATGAATGAATATGACATTTGCAAGGAAGAGGATAGAAATGTTGATATTCAGATCTACTATCAGTTTAGATAACCAGTAAATAGATAAATAGAAGTAAAGTTAGAATGATTTTCATTTTCTTTTACCTTGCGACCTTCATCAATTAAGAGTGGATGATCGGCGAGATAAACATAGGCATCCTTGAGTGATTGAAAATCGGGGATTGGAGTCTGTGATTTGGCGATGATGGACAGATAATCGGACGGTAGGAACTTTTCCCAAACGGAATCAGAATTGGCGGCGGAATGGAGAAATGTGGAGACTAAGGAAAAGCGGCAAACGTCCGGTGGGCTAGTAAAGGTAAAGATCTCGGCGATACATCCCTCCGATAACATAGACAGACAAGTATTACTACTCTCATTTTCCTCGCTTTGCTCTTTCTCCATTCGGTGTGTTTTGCCGTTACACTTCATGCTACTGATATTTATAGTTGATATTTGTTTTTTCTTAATGATTAAGTTTTGTAGCAAGATAAGAAATAAGTTATGTATATACTAATTTTTCAATAATGTATACTCCCTCCTGATGAAAATAGCTAGTCTAATTTAGAAAATAAAGAAATAATAAAGTCAAAGGATAATATAGTAATATTAATCTTATTATTTATTATTTTATAAAGGATGTGTCAGGTCAATAGTGGACAACTATTATTTGATAGATGGAGTACTATGTTTGCCCTTCTGTCGTGGTTTATGTAGACATTGAAAATTTGTGACTCTGGCAATATTGGACTTCGAAAATTTGTGGAAGTTTGTAAGCTGCAAGACGTGTTCAACAAGGTACATACTCCACCATTGGACTCAAGTTGGTACTGAGAGAAGGTTAATGCCAGGAATGTTTTTGTTAAACAAAAGGGCAAGTGTGGTTCAATAGTTTAGATCGTAGGGCATTTTTGAGTCAAAATATAATTTAAGGGTATATTTAAACTATTTTGAATAGCTTAAGGGTAGTTTTGATCCTTTTCCGTAGTCGTCTATGTGGAGGTGGGGTCTGTTTGGTGTTCACAACTAGCATCCATGTGGCGTCTATGTGACATTTAACACACATATGGATACTTATGTTAACTAGAAGGGTAGGTGTGGACCTATAGTTTGGTATTTTTGAGCTGAAATATAATTTAAAGATATATTTAAGTTATTTCGGATAGTTTAAATGATAGTTTTGACTCTTTTCCGTTACATTTTTTTATGTATTGGTCATATATTACATAATATCAAATAGAGTTAAATAACTAATAACAAACTCCTTAACTTTCATGTTAAATATATTCTCTTAGAAATGGATTTTAGACCATAAGGGTTCCTTCACAAAATTCATTCACATAAATTAATCAGGAAAAAGCCGTTTTCGATGAACAACATGTGAATATTTCTATACTACCTCTTGTTGGTTCCGAGCAACAAAGGAGGATCATAAACAAATCAAATATTTGTTTCTTAGCAAGGTATATAATATACCGTTAAATATTCAATATGATTTCACGAGATTTAGTTTCATTCAAGTAACAGATTTTAGCGACCTTTCCAGCAGTGTCACCACACTTGGGGCTGTTGCCAGTCTGTGTTTGAAAAAATAGAATTACTGGTTCTGATAAAACTTTATAGAAACACGAAGTAATTTAAAGTTTTCAAAATCAGTACAAAAGATGAACATAAATCAATTAAGTAAAAATTAAAATCTGTAAAAATACGTACCAGAATCTGGAAATTTTGAATAGGAAAAAAGATCAAGTCCACTGAACTCACTGTGTCCCCTTAAGAAAATTATTTTCCTCTAGTATCCGAGGTTTGATTTGGAATATGACCTCTCAGGGTAAAATGATCTCAATCACCAGAGTATAGATATCAAAAACTCTGGTGTCAGCGAACCAATCAACAACAGTAAAATACACGAATTAATTTGTTGTGCATAAGAAGAAATAGAAGAGATCAGAAATTTCATAAGGAAAAATTCTGAAGAATGAATGGTATTTATAAGCAAGAGGAACAAGTTTCGAAATGTTGCAACCCTTTTAGAATCCTCACAACCATTAATGAAAGTTTGCAACCTTTCAAATGGTAATGACTGTTTCTGAAAGTTGCAACCTTTCAGAACAGTCAGGGGGGAAAAAATAAAACGGAAAAGTTGTTAATTCAAACGGGTCACGCGCGGATCCGAGTTGAGTCGGGTTAGTCAACTAAAAAATTGAACTATTTCGGTTAATTTCAACTAAATAACTGAAAACGTTTTCAACTAATTAATTGAAAATATATTGGCCATTTAATTTTATTAATTAATTAATTAAATAATTAATTATATAATTAAAACAAACTTTGTCCAAAAATAATCTCTCGATCGATTGCCGAAGCCGAGTCGAGCGAAGAGACGGCGCGAGGGGGGTTCCTCTTTCCAACCCTTTTAACAATTAATAGGAGTGTTTCTATATTCAAATTCTCCTATTTTTCTTTCCACCACCGATGAGGGACTAATGTCTTTTCATTAAAGCATAAGAGGACTTTTCAAATTCCCAACTTTTCAAGTTTTCAACTTTTCAAATTCCTTTCTTTCCCTCTATTTCCCATCAATTCTTTTTACGTACCTAACAATTTCCACATTTATGGGGAATTGTTATAACATAGGAATGCATAAACAAGTGTGTACTTTACAGGCAAGATTAATTGCATCTGGATAAGTAGGTTTCCCCTTGGACTTTTCGTAGTGAACATACGTCGGATATACTCGGTCAATCGGTAGATGTGATATCTTTGAACCATCGAGCTTTAATGTATACCTAGACAATCATATGTCACACAATTAACCATTTACTATTTATGGTTCTTACGATTATGTTCGTTTCAGCCATGAACACCTTCTGGTTTCATGAGTGTATAGAGAATAGGCTTTTGACATAAAATTCTCTTTGAAGCGGCTTTCACTTCACACTCACATAGGTGATTTCTAACCGTGCTATCTTGTAGATACACTATTTGGTCAAATCTATCAAACTTAGCAAATCATTAAAAACTTTAAGCTTTTATTACCTTATTAACAAGTCTTAAAGTCTTAAACTTGTTCCTGAACATTGTCTTCATCATGAGAATGGATTGAGTTAATTGATAATGTCGAACCGTGAGCTACAACTTTGTTTTTCTCCTTGAATCTAGCTCTTGCATCTCCAGTCTGCTAGATAGAGTTATCGTCATACTAACTAGTCCTAAGCCGTAAACCCATTTCCTTAGATGATCTTTCAACTGCCTCTCTTACACTAGGCCTTTTGTTAGTGGATCTGACACATTTTCGCTTGACTTTACGTAGTCAATTGTGATAATTCCACTAGAGAGCAGTTATCTTACGGTGTTATGTCTCCGTCGTATATGACGAGACTTTCCGTTGTACATGACACTCCATGCTTTACCTATTGCTGCTTGACTATCGTAATGTATGCAAATAGGTCCAGCAGGTTTGGGCCAGAATGGAATATCCTCTAAGAAATTCCGGAGCTATTCAACTTCTTCACCAGCCTTATCCAAAGCAATGAATTAAGATTCCTTTGTGGAGCGAGCAATACATGTCTGTTTGGACGATTTTCAAGAGACTGCTCCTCCACCAAGTATGAACACATAACCACTTGTGAATTTTACTTCATTTGCCCGGTGATTCAGTTTGCATCACTATATCCTTCAATCACAGCAAGATATTTATTATAATGCAAAGCATAGTGTTGTGTATATTTTAGATATCCCAACACATGTTTCATTGTCATCCAATGAGTTTGATTCGAATTACTAGTGAACCGACTAAGTTTGCTAATAGCACATGCTATATCTGGTCCAGTACAATTCATAATATACATCAAACTGCCCAATACTCTGGCATATTTCAATTGAGAGTTACTTTGAAGTTCATTCTTTTGAAATGTACAACTTAAATCAATTGGAGTTTTGACAATATTGAAATTCAAGTACTTGAACTTATCCAATATTTTTTCAATATAATGAGATTGAGATAATGCTAGTCCCTGAGGAGTTTTGATAATCCTGACCCCTAAGATCAAATAAGCAACTCCTAAGTCCTTCATATCGAACTTGCTGGACATCATGCGCTTAGTAGCATTTATATCTTCAATGTATTTACTCATTATTAACATGTCATCAACATACAAACAAATAATGACTTCATGATTCATAACATTTTTAATGTAAACACATTTATCACATTTGTTAATCTTGAATCCATTTGCCAACATTGTTTCGTCAAATTTAGCATGTCATTGTTTGGGTGCTTGCTTGAGTTTATAAAGTGACTTTACAAGTCTGCACACTTTCTTTTCTTTACCGGGAACTACAAACCCTTCGGGCTGTTGCCAGTCTGTGTTTGAAAAAACAGAATTACTGATTCTAATAAATCTTTACAGAAACACGAAGTAACTTAAAGTTTTCAGAATCAGTACAAAAGATGAACAAAAATCAATTAAGTAAAATTAAAATCTGTAAAAACACGTATCAGAATCTGGAAATTTTGAATAGGAAAGCGGGAAAAATAAAACAGGAAAGTCGTTAAATTCAAACGGGTCACGCGCGGATCCTCGGGTCAGGTTAGTCAACTAAAAAATTGAAATTGAAAATATATTGGCCATTTAATTTAATTAATTAATTAAATAAATAATTAATTATATAATTAAAACAAATTTTGTCAAAAAATAATCTCTCAATTGATCATTTGCCAAAGTCGAAGCCGAGCAAGCGACGACGACGTGAAGGGGGTCCCTCTTTCCAACTCTTTTAACAATTAATAGGAGTGTTTCTATATTTAAACTCTCCTATTTTCCTTTCCACCACCGATGAGGGACAAATGCCTTTTCATTAAAACATAAGAGGACTTTTCAAGTTCTCAACTTTTCAAATTCCTCTGTTTCCCATCAGTTCTTGCTGCATTCCCATCAATTCTATATACGCATATCTGACTCCTACCTCATAAAGTTAGAGAAACTATTTTCGAAAAACAGCCATACCATTAAGTCAAATTCGTCAAGAGCTTTAAATATCTTTATGATAGCCACAAGCTTCTCTTGATCCCTCTTCCCCCTCTCATATCTTTGCTATGGAAGTCAACATATGATATTGTCAACATCTTGCTAATAAATATATGTAGACGGTAAACTATATCACATTTAACACTTTGGAACCAAAGTAGGTTCTACAACAACATATCCAGTGTAATTTCACATATGAGATCTCGGGAGTATAAAGCGTTTGAATCTTACTTTCACAGAGGTTGTTTCCGAAAGACTCTTAACTTCAAAGTAGGTTTTGTTGTTGTAAACCATAACAAACAACCGAAGAATTCTCCCCAAAACAAAAGTTCATCACTTACAAAAAAAAAAAAAAAAAAAAAAATTCTTGATCTAACATGTTCTCAATACTTGACTATATTAAAACAACTACGATAGTAGTACAATATGTGGGCACAAATGTAGCCTTTTTGACTACAGATTAATCTGAATCAATAACTTTCGACATGGAGTATAGAAATGTATCAAGAAATTCTAGATTCGAACCCATAAGTTTACATTACAATGAATACAACATTAAGAATCTTAAAAATTGAACGTATCAAATTTAAATCCTGAATACACCTTGACATCAGGGTGTTGTGGTTGCTCCTTTGATCTTTTTAATCGTTTTAACATCTGTCTTAAATGACTTAGCAAGTACCAAATCACTAATTCCACTACTAAAAATTGATGATGGCAATGTAACAGTTCCAGGACTAGCACTACCAAGAGCAGCTACACCAACTGCTTTTCTCTTATGATCAAAATTATACTGATAGTGTTGTAATCCTTTAGGAAACAGAAAAATATCCCCTGTTTTTAGCCTCTGAGTATACAGAACACCCTTCGTATCGACAAAACCAACCTCTAATACGCCTTCCAGGAGGAGGAAGAGTCCAGTAGCGCGAGAATGGTAGTGAGGCGGGTTCACAGAACCTGGAGGGAATTGAAGCACAGCTAGTGATACTCCTTGACCATTAAGAACTGGAAACTCTGCCTTTGTAGCCTTTGTTGTGGTACATTTATCTACTGATTTTTGAAATATACCGCGCATCGAGGTGTATGTGAAGTAATTTCCATCAACAGAGGTTTGATTTTCAGGAGACGTGAAATCTAAAAGGATGTCTGGATCACTTGCTAGTGTTGTTTTCGATATGACAATTGTAAAAAATGAAATAAGAAGGAATAAGGAAGATTTTGTAATATTTTTAGTCATGTTTGATTAATTTGACAATTTTTTTGGAAGTTAAGTTGTTTAATTTATAATGTGTTGTATAGCACACCAAAGTATTATTCAATATGAAAGTAGTTATACAGCTTTTGAACGATTCATTCAATGATTTAAAATTAAATATTGTTATCAATTATAACGCAGCATAATGATAATTATCTTGTTAATAACTCAAGATTAGGACAAAATATAGGGCTTGTGTATTATTCAGTAGCGAAGCCAGGATTTTTAATAAGGCGTCAAAATCTAGAAAGTAAACACACGAACTAGTGGAAGGGGGTTCAATATCTATTATATATATCTAAAAAATAATTTTAAACATACATAAATAGTAAATATTTTCAATCGAGAGGGTTCAGATGAACCCCCTAAATATATATTGGCTCCGTCACTGTGTATATAGTTTGATTTTTTCATGTTTGGTCGATTAAAATATTTTAGAAAATATACAAATTGTTTGTCATGCTTTATTTGAGTTGAAAGATTTTCAAAAATAATTTCTCTACCTTTACGAGGTAAGGTAAGTTTTATACCATCCTCATACCCCTACTTATGGTGTTATATTGAATATGTTGTTTTATAGTTTCTACGAAAACGAGTTTCAAAAGTAATTTCCCTTGTGAGAATAGGTAAAACAATTGGCTAAATATAAGATTTTTAATACAATATTTAGAGGGCAGCTATATCCAAGACGGGTATATGGTGTGTATATTTTGATAAATACTAAATTATCATATTGAAATAAAAAAATTCAATATTTTGATATTAGTATTTTGATGATCATTGTGCTTTTCAAAATTTTTTAGTATTCGATAAGATATTTAGTATTTATAAAAAAATATCAAATGTCATACCATACATATTAAATTTACTCGCGTACAATGTTTAATATATCAAACCAAGTAACAAACTAAAGATATCCATAATATATATTATATATTTGACGTAAATATCGAGTTCGACTAAATATTTTTTCAAAAACAATAGAAGACTCTTTCTTTTTCATCATGGCAATCTGCTTGAATAATTCTTGAAACAACCAAGAAATTAAAAACTAAGGTTAGGTAAAGTAGAAAGTATCAAAGAAAGCTATGTTTATACCTGCTACATAAAATTACTTATTGATTTGAAGCTCTTGGATAAAGAGTTTACTTTGTTATTAAATTTGCAATAAATAAAATTTATACATTTGATGAATTTCTCAATACAAATATAGAGTCTAATGTATTCTAAATTCAAATTCACCCGTGTTATTTATACATGATAGTGCGTAATAGTATTTTATCTATCAGACATGTATAATCACAATTTTGCTACACTTGATCCAATGTTCTTCGGGAATAGTCTCTTTACCTCTATCAAATAAGGGTGAAGTCTACTAATAATTTACCTTTACGATTTCACTATTGTTGTATAGTACTGCTTTCGTTTAAAAAAGAATTGCTTAGTTTGACTTGAAACGGAGTTTAAGAAAAGAAAGAAGATTTTTTAATTTTGTGATTCTAAATTAAAATTATGTCAAATATACCAAAATGTCCTTTAATCTTGTGGTCTTAAACATGTCACGTGAAAATTTAAAGTTAAAGTGTTGTCAAAAAAAGAAAAGGATCATTCCTTTTTAAACAAATTAAAAAGGAAATAGGGACATTCTTTTTTAAACGGAGAAAGTAATAATTTTGATGGATTTTTTAAAAATACATCCACTAATTTTTTTACCATGCCATTAATAAAAACAGATTATATGGCTTCTAGTTATGATATATTACTAATATTATGCATGAGTATTTCCTTTAGTACATGTCCCTACCAATTCTTTTAAATAAAATCATTTGATATTCGAAATCCATTTCAAAGCTCAAACTCCAGCTTTCTCGTTTAAAAGTATAATGATTCCATCCATCCCACCACATTTATTAGCGCGGCGTCAAATTTAATCAATAATTGTTTTTGGTAACTTACACATTCAATTTTGATTCAAAATTGAATAATTCTTGAAACTTTTTGAAATACAGTTGACAATATACACACTACAATATTAAAAATTGCTCAATTGAATGAATCATTTGACATTGTCAGAAACTAACTTATTCAATTTAAGTCTAAATAATACAAAAAAAAATGGGACGCTACTTATAAACACACTATAAATTGAACATGTTAACCATCAAAAAAAATTAACAACTTAGAAACATTTTATTCATAAAAATAAAAAAAAATAAAAACATGGCCTGGATTTTCACTAAATCTTCCTTATTGTTTCTAATTTCAATTTTTACAATTGTCATATCGAAAACAACACTAGCAAGTGATCCAGACATCCTTTTAGATTTCACGTCCCCTGAAAATCAAACTTCTGTTGATGGCAATTACTTCACATACACCGCGATGCGCGGTATATTTCAAAAATCAGTAGATAAATGTACCACAACAAAGGCTACAAACACAGAGTTTCCAGTTCTTAATGGTCAAGGAGTGTCACTGGCTGTGCTTCAGTTCCCTCCAGGTTCTGTGAACCCGCCTCACTACCATTCTCGCGCTACTGGACTCTTCCTCCTCCTGGAAGGCGTATTAGAGGTTGGTTTTGTCGATACGAAGGGTGTTCTGTATACTCAGAGGCTAAAAACAGGGGATATTTTTCTGTTTCCTAAAGGATTACAACATTATCAGTATAATTTTGATGATAAGAGAAAAGCAGTTGGTGTAGCTGCTCTTGGTAGTGCTAGTCCTGGAACTGTTACATTGCCATCATCAATTTTTAGTAGTGGAATTAGTGATTTGGTACTTGCTAAGTCATTTAAGACGGATGTTAAAACGATTAAAAAGATCAAGGAAGCAACCACAACACCCTGATATCATTCTTCAGGTTGTCAGATGCTGATTCAGGATTTAAAATTTGATACATTCAATTTTTAAGATTCTTAATGTTGTATTCATTGTAATGTAAACTTATGGGTTCAAATCTAGTATCCATGTCGAAAGTTATGGATTCAGATTATTCTATAGTCAAAAAGGCTACATTTGTTCCCACATAATATACTACTATCATTTTTAAGAGTATATTTGTTGTTTTAATATAGTCAAGTATTTGAACATGTCAGATCAAGAAAATTGGTTTGTATTCTTTTTTGGTGTGTTTTTGTAAGTGTTGACTTTTGTTTTGGGGAGAATTCTTTGGTAGTTTGTTATGGTTTTACAACAACAAAACCTACTTTAAAGCTAAAGAATCTTTCGGAAACAACCTCTGTGAAGGTAAAAGTAAGATTCTTACCCTCTATACTCTCGAGACCTCATCTGTGAGATTACACTGGATATGTTGTTGTAAAACCTGCTTAGTTCCAAAGTGTTAAATATGATATAGTTTACGGTCTACATATATTTATTAGCAAGTTGTTGACAAGGTCATATGTTGACTTCCATAGCAAAGAGATAAGAGGGGGAAGAATTTCAAGAGAATAAAAGTAAACAATTGATGGGTTGACTTCCCTACGAATCAGATATGTGTATACAGACCCCACTAATAGGATTACACCGAGTTCAGTTAGTAATAACTACCAATCACTATAACAATTGACGGGTCGGTCTTTCTACCCTTCTTCACTTAAACACCAAGCTTCTATTTGTGACAAGCGTTAACCAGTGACATGCCTCTACCCACACATCACGTGTTGCACTCTTACCGCTAGATCTTTTTTTTAAAAAGTCAATATTACCATGCAAACAGTGACATCAGAATTGCTAGCTTTGAATTTAGTGGGCAATACCAAGATAAATTAATGAATACATACTTCATCTCAAGCAATAAACTAACAGATATATACATTACACTGAACTATTTTACATAGATGAGTGTCTAAAACATCCATTGTGCCAGTCTAAGTCAATCCATTTATTAGCAGTGTTTCAGGTTTGACAAAGTAATTTTAACAGCTAGAAAACATAGCAGTCTGACTTTCACTAGCAACAACAGCCATTGCTAGAGGCGGATTCAGGATTTAAATCTGATAGGTTCAATTATTTAAGATGCATCGTATTCATTTTTCTGTTGAAACCGTAGATTCGTACCTAATATCACTTATATGTATCTATACTTTGTGTTGAAAATTATGAATTCAGATGAACATGCAGCCGAAGGGCTATATATCTGTCCCATGTTTTAACAGTAGAACTCTGTACTAGAAAAATGGAGAGAAAAAAAGCAAAACAATTTCTACTTCCTTACCCCTTCCAAGGCTGAAAGGGTCTCTATTGAATCATTCAATTAATATCTATAATAATTAATATAAACAACACCTAAAAAGGAATCCAACAAAAGGCATTACACAAAAACGTGTCATGTCACATAGGACATGTGTCTACCTGATCAACTTTATAACGTATGTGTCTACCTGATCAACTTTATACTTCTTTAAGTGTCTTCTGTATATACATCCAAAGTTGGAGGACATATATATCAGTTGAGGCACTTTAATAGATAACCACTAGCTTTTTAAAAAAAAAACAATATTAGCTTGCAAATAGTATAACCAGAATTGCTAGCTTTGAATCCATTGTGCCAGTCAAAGTTTATCCATTTTTTTAGCAGTGTTTCAGGTTTGACAAAGTAATTTTAACAAAAAGAAAGCATAGCAGACTGACTTTCACTAGCAGCAGCAGCAATTGCTGACCGTCTATTGTCCGCTAAACGTGGCACAAATCCAGATTAATCGAGACTCTAATGCGAGAATCAAACACCCTGTGGGAAATCGTAAAAAAAAATATGGATGCGGTTGAGAAGTTTAGTGAGGTCATAGTTTAGTTTGGCTACAAAGATGTGTTTCTGATAACGCATTTCGCAATAAAGGGATCCGAAAAGACTACTTCTCTTTATTCATTTTGTAAATTCCTTGCGAAGGGTTTCGAAGAGAGTAGGATGTACGTAGACCTCACACATACACCTTTATGGGATAGAGAAATTGTTTCCTATAGACCATTAATTTAATTGTTCGATAACAAACTGAATAAAATCCCACAAGTGGAGTCTTAGGAGATCGTAGAATGTACGCAGACCTTACATCTACCTTTCTTGCACTTTCTGGGAGAATTGAACAACAAAAAAATATGTCTCCTATTCCTATCTTGCACTTTCTGGAAGAATTGATGAACAAAAAAATATCTCCTATTCCTATCTTTCACAATCTAGTCTAAATGTCAAGAAGTAGACACATTTATACTTTAGAATATATGTTGCAGCTTCTACTTTTTTGCTTGCAGTACTTTGAAAACCGTTTTCTTGATCTGAGGGTCATCGAAAACAACCTCCATCCGCTAAAGGTAAGATAAGGTCTGCGTACACGCAATATGGGTATGTTGTTCAAAGCATTTGTTGTTCCTTCTTTCTCCTAGATGACCCAATGGTCTCTTTTGTACTTCAAACAGACAGGTTAACTATCAGTAGTTCTTTCCTCTGCCGACTTAAACTGTGAAAACATACCATCAAGGTAAGGATCGCTGGAACGACGCAGGATTCCATAAGTAGAAACACATGAATTTCAGATCATCTTTGCGTCCAGATCATTAGCCTACGAAGGCACTATTATCAACTTGATGAAATGAAAGAACAATCACCAACCACTACAAATACACCGGTTCAGTATACTGATAATCAAACGAGATGTTCAAAACGTCAAACATAGAACAGGTATGGTACTTCGAAATGATTACTAATTTACATGAATCTACAAAGCAAATACAGGACTATCTATTGATAGTGTCAGTAAAATGGAGCAAGGTAACTTACTCTTCTGTCTGGGGGCGATGATAGCAGCCTTTTGATCATCCAGTCCAACGCTTGGCTGGTAGCGTCCTCCAGAACAACAAGGGCACACCAAACACAAGTGAAAAAAGAGTAAACTCAAATGTCAAAAACAAAGATTAGAAGAAAAAGGAACTAGCAAAACGGGGACGAAAGGCACCAATACTTAAACTTCCAGAAATAAAGCACAAACTTAACATAAACTAGTTCTGGAACCAAAACGCCAATGATTTCCCTTAAAACTCTGTTTAATAGCATGTAAACCTTCACGTGTTGTGCGACTTATGCCATCCATAAGTACAACGGTTCAGCTCGTAGCAGTAACTGAAACTATCAACTAAGCTTCTATTCACTAGGTAATCGTCTAAATCAACTGTAAGCTAGAAACAATAAACTATACAAGTTGGAACACATCGATTCCATATGACCATAATATTTACAGATATTCCTAGTCTTTATTTATCTCTACATGGGAAAGTTGAAATTCTGATACCCTCCTTGATTCTGAAGACTGTTTTGAGGTGGCACCATCTTCGTATCCACTGCAGTAGTAATGTCATGTATGCTCGACCTTTTACGTTCTTTCTTCATCGACTGCTGTCTAAGGTAGTATTTTTGAGCATGACTGGCTACCTGTGTCGGTGTCCTCGTCACCACTACATTTCTTGAAATGCTTCTCCAATCACCCTTCCCATATTTATCCAGTCCAATAAGGAATAACCTATGACCAAAAAACCATTGCTTTCTAAGTCAGCATCAAATCCAAACAAAGAACAATTCCAACTATCTTATGAAGTCAACTATATCTCGAGACTCGAATAATATAATTAGATCTATTAGTACTATATATTTTTTATGTGTGACAAATACCACCTAACACAATGAAGAAGAATTCAACAAAGTTTTTCATAGAACTTCACTTTCTACACCTATATTAGCCGTACCACGGGTAGTCAAAAACCTTTTAACTTCATTCAAAGAAACAATAAGAACTTGTCAATGCTTATCATAAACACTCACTTAACTTATTCATTAGGATGCTATATGTCTCCATCTGTAAAAAAAATGTCCATACCCGGGCCAAACTCACCTATATTTGGCACTTAATAGGATCCGTCTTTTATCTCTACGAGATAGGGATAAGGCCTATTGCATTCACTCTATCCTCTCCCAACCTCACTCGTGGAATTTCACTAGATATGTTATTGTCTGTCTTAAATTGTTCACACAACAATCATTAACTCCGCCTTAATTTCAAGCAAGTCGAATCGAAAATCGAAATACTCACAATCCATTTCATTCTATTTGGATCAGTTCAACAAAGATATATTACACAACTACTACTACTACTAATACTTATACAGTACTCACTATCCACTCTACCATTTGAACAATTTGCGAAGTGTTACACAACTTAAAAAGATTACCTTTTTGAGCAACTGCTTAACATCACTTTCCGTTTCCGTTTGGAATATTCAAGACCATAAAATTAAAGAACATTTTCGAAAATTTGACATATTGCAAAGTGTTACACAACTTAAAAACATTAACTTTTTGAGCAACTGCTTAATCTCACTTTTTCAAAAAGACCATAAGAGTAAAGAACAAAGATTCAAAAGTGTATTTTTTCTTAAATTCCGTGCAAAGTCAAAATAATTCAAACAAATTTTACAACCAACAAATAATTCCCAAAAATTCAAATCCCTAGAACCCCTGTTTCCAAAATTTCAACAAAATTCACATCAAAACCTATAAACAAAACTTCAAAAAAACCAAACCTGTGTTCTTCTTCAGTCCATGGAGTTCCCTTTTTCCTCTCAACTTCATGTTTCTTGTTCGTCCCAAACGAGATCTGGTTAGTTTTACAATCCGATTCCCAATCAAACAAATCATCAGGATAACTCGGCGGTTCTACTCTCCCTGAATCAATCTCAAAAACATCATGAACAAGTGCATCATAGTGAGCCATAACATCTTCCGGCGTCCTTCCCGGAACATGATTAGCGATTTTCTGCCACCGTTCAATATCGTTTTCAGAGTACATAACAAGAGCTTGTTCAAATAACTTGTCTTCAAATCTCGTCCATGTTGAATTTGGATGAATCATCGCCGGTGATTCGCCGATTAGCCACCGATTGTTCGCCGGATACATCATCCTTCTTATTAGGAATTCAATTTAAAAATAAGTTTGAAAAAAAACAAAAGGGTTTTTAGTGAGGAATTTAAAGAGGTTTTTTCATTTGGTTAAAATGACCCAATCCACCCTAGTATATATATAGAAAAAAGAATTATTTTTTTTATATTTCTTCGGTCATTTACTTGTTCATTATATTAAAAAAATATTCTTTATTACAAACGTATTTGTGTTTCAGTGTGTATCAATTACGTGAATTAATTTGAAGAAAAGTTAGAAATAACAAGACTCTTTTTTCTATACTATTATTTTTTCATCATTTATATAGTTTCGTAACATTTTTTCACTTTTTTGTCATTTTAACGTAAAAGAAAAAAAGTTATTTATTTTTACATCTTATATCAGTTAAAATGAATATTATAATAAAATATCTTTATTATTCATTAGTTTAAATATTTTTAAAATGGTATATTTACTTATACTTGATCAATTTAAAATATTTAGATATAATATATCTCTTTATCTTTGATTTTACTTCAATGATTAACTATAGTTATTTAATAACTAAAGTATTGAGAAAAATTTGATATATACCAAGTTAAACTGTCATTTTATAATCTTAAGAAATATGTCAAAATGAAAAATAATTACATAAAATTAGATTGAGAATTTATTTCAATCTTTCATTCGTATATGAACAATCATAACATTATTTATATTTCAGATATTTATAATCTTGAATTATAATAATTACTAAGAGTAAAATAAAAAAAATAACAAATGAAAATTAATAAATTTATATAATTATTTGTAAAAATCATGACAAATAATTTAAAATCGATAGAATAAGATTTGAAATTTTAAGTGTTGCAAATAGGAATTGTTTAGTTATTGGTGGAGGCAAATAAATTTTACTAACTTTATTTGGTGGGGTATGGTGGCAAATTAAAGTTTATTAAGATTTGAGTGTACAATTTTGTCACGTTTTTTACTATATTTGGGGTGGCCACAAATAGAAGTGACATCAAATATTCTAATTGGGAAATTTAAAAAAATAATGTATTATATTTTATAAGTTTATCAATACTATATTAGGGGAGGTCAAAAATATTTTTAATCTATTAAATATAATTTTTAAGATATTTTCTAATTTTATGTTTAATTAGTCGAATATTTGGATAAATAGTTTTTAAAAAATTTGATTATTAACATTTCATTTTAGTTGTGTCTAATTTGATCTCCATATATATAATTACTTTTAAGATAAATATTATCATTTACTTGTTAAACATTTTAAAAGAAAAGAAGTAAGAAATACACATATTTTTATTTAAAATATTTTCAACGCAAAATTGTCAATATAGAAGTATATTAATCTTGTTTAACTCGCCTTTCATTAGGATAATTAGAAAATAATTAAATTATTCAAGTGAAAGAAATTTTATTATTTTTAGTATCCTTCCATAAAAAAAAAAAAAAATGTTTAACTCTAGAAGTTAAGATTTTTTCCAAAAGAAATTATCTAAAAGTCCCATATGATTTTACTTTTCTTTCAAAATTATAAATAAAAACTAATTATTCATTTCAAATAGACTTTATACTCTTAATTTGAAATTCATTAAATATTGGAAAATGTAATTTGCCTTTTTAAAT
>CM040628.1:1589363-1609287 GCA_022817965.1 Solanum lycopersicoides | reverse complement strand
CTACTTTAAGAATGGGTTATAGAGACATTATTCTTATTCACATCACATGATCTTCTAACTACCCTTTTTAAAATCATAAATATGTTTTTGACACAAATTCCTATTAATGAACACATGCTTCTTTTTATATATGTAATAATATATTCTGTTTCAAATTATTTGTCTTTTTTTCCTTTATACGCTACTTAAGAATATTAATTATAAGGAATTTTTATCATTATTATTTTAATCTCATTTGTATCTAAATTATAATTTCTCTTAATTGAATATTTACTCAATTTATGTGTCATTTTCATTAATGAGTATGCAATTGCTAAAGTCACCTTGCCAAGAAATGTAGAAACATGAATAGACACCTACAAATAAAGTACATATAATACATAAATTTTATCTTTAATTTGATTTTAGTTAATATCTGTATGCTTTAATTTTAGGCGTACATAAATAAACGCTTAGATTTATATAAAATTAAATAAATAGTGATATGATACAGATAAGATACGAAATTATCATGTATGACGTCAAGTAGCATGCATGTTTAACTATCTACTTGTGAATACAGTTAGAAAATATAATTATCAGTTGAGATCAAATTAAAGTACATATTTATTTATTATGCCGATAAATTAAATTAACAACTTCAAGAAGTAAATAGTGCTTCATAATCAAGGACTTTGTAGTTTTCAAGAAAAATTATACCAAAAGCAACATAAGGAAAAATTAATTAATTTTATCTTAAACTTCAAAATGGATAAAATAATTTAATTAAAATAACTCTCTTTTTTTTTTTCTCAGAAAAAGTGACTGATAATTTTAAATAGAGGGAGTATCTACATTGTCTATCTATTGTGCTTCATTTAATGTTGCCAAACATTGTCTTAAAACCCATGAAAAAGGCAGAATGATAGTGTTTGTTCGTATGTCAAACTCAAAAGGAAGGTACTTTTAATCATGGTAATGTAAAAAATAATTTTTAACTATAATTAATTAATAATATAAGTTAATTGCCTATAAATATTGTTTAAGTCTGTAATAATATTCGATTCATTGACAACTAATAAATAACGATAAATATTTAATACTTTTTATTAATATATATATATATATATATATATATATATATATATATATATATATATACCGCTATATTATGAAAGGGCATCGCTCTAATGAAATTGTTAGAGGCATTATTTTTGGTTTTGTTGCACCCCTCTTCTCTTTAAAATGGAGAGCCACTTGGAATAAGGAGATTAATGATAATGTTACATATTATATATTCAGATGGAGTGGATAAAATGAAAATTCTTATTCGATGTCTAGTGTAATAAAAATGTGTTATTATTTTTTAAAGGAAAATTATAAAAAAGGATGATTAGATCAACTATGTTACGTTGTATGATGTAAAGTATTGATCGATTAGTCAAGAATTCGCATATTCAAAAAATGAAGGTAGCGAAAATAAGAACATTAAAGATCAATGCGTGAACATAGTAAGAGAGATATGATCATGATTCAAAAACGAAGTTATTCAAGACAACATGTGAGTGACCTCCATAGTGAAGAAGATACGGAAAACGAGATTAAGATGGTTCAAACATATAAACACAGATACAGATATGTTTTACTCCCTCCCTCCATTTTTATTTGTCATGTTGCGCTTTTCGAAAGTCAATTTGACTATTTTTCAAAGTTAAATTAGATTACATTAATTCGATATTTTAAACAAAAAATATATGAAAAGTACTATAAATTATAATTTTTTGCATATCAATATGATAAAAAAAAATCTTAAAATGTTAGTTAAACTTTTTATAGTCTGACTCTAAAAATAACAATCATGACAAATAATAGTGGACGGAGAGAGTAGTAAAGAGGTATAAGGAGAGATAGAAGTAGGACACGAGAAGTCTCGGGGACAGATACGATAAGACAAGACACGACACAACTGTAATTTGTTGAGCACATGAGCCAAGACAGAAAGATAAAACGATCGAAAAATAGAGCAAAATTTTAACAGATAGTCGAGCGTTGTCTAATTCCATTATCAAACATTGTTATTATCACCATCCTACCATAATCCATTGTGATCACTACTACTTTTTACCATAATAATATACATAAATATTACAATTTTTTTCCCCATAGTTATCACTATTACCCCTTTTCCTCAATTGAAGATAGAGGAGAAGAAGGAGCAGAAAAAGAAGAAGCAGCAGAAGAATAACAAGTAATTGAATCACAATTAGAAGGTGTAAATCCAATAAGTAAATCAACAAAAGCACCAATAATAAAACCATGATTAATTTTTCCATTCATCTTCAAATACCATCCTAATAATTCTTGTAAAGATTCCCAATCTTTAATCTCATGTGTATCCACCATTTCTTCCATTGATTTCTTAAAATCCAAATATGGATCTTCTGATTCCAATGCCAATGCCACACTTTCCTTAAATGGCAATTCTTCATCATCATCTTCTTCAACTTCTTTTAATTTCTCCTGACTCTGACTCTGATTCTGACTCTGATACTGATTCTGATTCTGATCCTGATTACGATCTTTTAAGATTAATGAGCTAGTACAATTTGGCTCAAAGAACAGTCTTTCGGAGCGAACTCCTTTAATGATTAACTCCATTAATGGTTCCCCTGTTTCTTCAGACTCTGTTGAAAAACTTGCTGATTCTGAGGAATTTGTGAACCAAGATTCTGGTGTGGTTTCAATTTGAACAACTCCATGATGATGATCAGTGTTTGAAGGGTCTAAAAAGATTGAATTTATAGTCTTGAAAATGTTGTTGTTGTTGTTTGCTCTAAAAGATTGAGTCTTTGAATGAGTACAAGAAGGCCATTGCCATGAACCAAGACTCATTTTCTTGCCCATAAAAAATGGTATTTTTTTTACTTTTTGGGATACAAAAAAGTTGTGATTTTTTTGTTTTCAAGAATTCCAAGTTTTTGGGGTTGTTTGTAATGGTGTTTGGGATATAAAAAAAAAAAGTTGTATTTTTTTTTTTCAAGAATTCCAACTTTTTGGGGTTGTTTGTAATGGTATTTGGGATATACAAAAAAGTTGTAATACCTTTTTTTTTCAAGAATTTCAAGTTTTTGGGGTTGTTTATAATGGTATTTGGGATATAAAAAAAAAGTTGTAATTTTTTTTCCCAAGAATTTCAACTTTTTGGGGTTGTTTGTAATGGTATTTGGGATATACAAAAAAGTTGTGATTTTTTTTTCAAAAATTCCAACTTTTTGGATAGTTTCTAATGGTTATTGGGATACAAAGATTTTTTTGGGGGTAGTTTGTAAATTCTAGTGATTTTAGGAATTTCAAAAAGTTTGTGATTTTTTTTTTTTTTGGTTGGTATTAATGGTGATAATAAAAAGGAATAGGGAGAGATATAAAGAGAGAGAGGTGAGAGGAAGGTGGAGAGGAAATGGGAGGGTGGTGAGTAGGTCTATTTCATGTGTGTTATTTAATTGTATTTTTATAAAATAAAAAAAAGAATTTAATGGTTTTAATAAATGCACTATCACGAAAAAATGAAGATGGTAATAATGCAATTGATTGGGACTGAAAATTATATAATAAAAAAAAATCAAAATAATATTTTTTTCATTTCTAAATAAGTGATGTTTTTAATTTAGATATACTCTCTAAAAAATTACTTATTTTGAGAAATTAAAATGCTTTTATATGCAAACTTTAAAAAAAATGTTTTAGAAGAGGAAAGAGAGTAAGTCGAGAGTAGGATAAAATATATATATATCTTAATTTTTCAGATTTTACTTATTAAATTAAGTGGATATATTATTATTATTATTATTGTTATAACTTATATTCTTTTTAAGAGGTGTGCATAAGAGAAATGTTACAATTATTTTTTTAAATCATCAAGTATGCTTAGCCAACAAAATGCAGCCTCACAATAATTTAATGTCTTAATCTAATCATTGATAAGTTCTTATAATAATGTTAGCTACAGAATTTCATGATAAGATATGTTCCTTCAAGCTACATTATATATATAATAGAATAATAATACAAATAGATTTTTAATATCTTTTTTTCTAATTTATTTTTGGTCCTTTGTGCTTTCTAAGAACCAACATTGTTTGCATAATTCATTTGTTGTTATCAAACATATAGGGTCATTTTACTTTTGTCATGCATAATCTAGATTTGTTTTTCTATAGAATTTTTTGCTTTTTACACTTAAAAGCTATTAATTTTATTTTATCTTCTGAATCTAAGAAAATTTACGATCGCTATTCTTTTAATGTGCGTTTTATGATCACTCTCATATATATATATATATATATATATATATATATATATATATATATATATATATATAAAGTCAATATTTAGATGAATTTCTCATAGCTAAGTTAAGGTAGAAAAGGACATAACTTATGAAGATAGGCAGGCATCATGTGAGTTCTTTATAATTGATATAATACATAGATATATATACAATTTAAACTTTGATTGATGACTAAATATTTTAATTTTAAAATATACACATTCAGACATCACAATTTATTTTTATTGAATCAACTGAATACGTTAACTTATAAAATAATTATCATGACCTTCAAAATTTATATGATATAATAACATCTTATATTCACGAAACACGATAAGAATGAATTCAAATATTTAGATCAAAGTGTATTTTCAAAAGTAAAATATTAACTTATCAGCTAATAACGTTACGATACAAATTCTAATACACGTAACATAATTATAGAAATCAGAAATTCAGAGAAAAGGACATCAAATGTTGATATTCAAAATTATATAGTAAAGTTATAATAGTATAATTTGCTTCTACTTTTCACCTTTCCATTTATTTGCAATGAATTTATTATTATTATTATTATTATTATCATTTATAAGGCTCCTCATATACTCACTGTGTTTTTTTTCTACTTTTATTTCTCTGAAATGCCATAATTCACCGCCGCTACTAATTTATTTTGCAATTTTTTCTCTTTTTAAAAAATATATAAAGTAGTCAACTTGTAGTACAACCATTAAATAACTACGATACTTCAAATATTGAAGTGACACTTCAAAGTTTAAATTTATTTATTTAGATATAGAAGCTTTAAGAAAATTTAAAAAGAATATAAAAAATATTATAAAATGTGATAGTCAACAATTTAGAAATAATTAAAAGGCATATAAAGTAATTTTAATCAATAAAAAAATTGATTTGACCTTTTATATTCCAAATGTCTTGATTTAGAAAAACTATAGCACCATCAAATTATTTTTATTTCTTACTATATTCCACATCAGAGGGTAAAATCCTCTCTAATAAAAGTAAGTTTGTACCTTCGAGGATTCAAACTCAAAATTTTTGATTATGATTAAAGAATTACTTATCACCTTACGACAATTCTCGTTAGTTAAGTATCCATTTAGAGAACGGGCTACTTTCATAATAAATAGTATGAGTTTTTATTTTGTGTAATTAAAATTCTGGATAAAGTTTTTAAAAAAATAGAATTGAAATTCTAGCTTCTAGGTGAATTTTGGATTACAAAAAAAGAACTTGAATTGAAGTTTTGTTCAAAATATCATAAATAAATATAATTTTCAAATCAAAACTTCAAGAGTAAAGTCCAAACACCTACTTAATAGACATTCTACATATCTAAACAATAAGAGATAAATAACTTCTTGTTCTTTTTTTAAACGCCAAATATTTTAGATAAATTTATCAATTCGTTAAAACAACAATTAAAATAAGACGCAGAGAATACTTTCGAATTTATTAAAAGATCATAATCTCCAAAGCACTCATAATTTGTATTAATATATACTATACATAATTAAGATATATACTTCTGTAAATATATTTACATATTTAACTTGTGAATATAATTATTTTGATCGATTCAATCGATCAAATATATAACGTGCACCTAGAAATATGAACTCAAATGAAAAAGCAAACCATATATAGAGCAATAATTTAACAAAGTGTGCATGTTTTAGGACAAATTACTATCAAATTTGTCCCCATCATACACTATATTTTGAGGGTACATGAATACTAAAAATACTCACAATATATTAGTTTCAAAAGAATATTCTATCTTTTTCTTATAATTTTTCAATTTAATTTTGTAATGATATATTTAAGATGATGAATGAAAAAAATATTTTTATTCTACATATCTTTAGTTTATAATCATAAAATTCATCAAAAACAACATTTTTCAATAATTTGTGAGTAAATTTTATTTTAACATAATTTGATTTACAATTTATTCTAATTGAGTATCTAAACACGTGATAAAATATTTCTATTATATACTTTCAATTTAAATTTTGAAAAATAAATTGTGTATATTCACAAGTATTGTATATTATGTAAATAAGCTAAGTATTTAAAATATGTCATTTTCTTTAATTATATACATTAGGCTTATTTCAGTTAAAGTTGATGTGTATAACTAAGAAAATAACATGTTTATCGTGATTATCTTAACTACTTAACAAACTCTTGAGAAGACACAATTTTTGGTCAAAATATTGAATTCAAGGTTTCTATTAGAAATGCTTAATCATGTTATTAGTTCAAACATGTAACATACAATTCGAGTGTTTAAATAAAATTTATCGAAAAACTTAAAAAATTGTCTATCTATTAAACCAAAAAATATTTGAAGTGTAGCTTAATGAAAGACAAGAAGGGGTCATCATTATGAGCTATATATCATGCATGCATGCATGCAATATGATGATGATTAAACTCTGATAAAAGGTTGTCATATATATATATATATATATACATATATATATATATATATATATATATATATATATATAATTAAAAAGTTGGACTATAGCCTAATAATAGTGAATCAACAATTTTTGTTGCTACCTAAAACATAGAGGTTTTTTCTTTTAACTTGTGGATAAAACACATGTGTTCTATCTCCACCTCTATATAATTTCTCAAGAGGAAGATTGATTTATAATGTTTCAAAAATATTCTTTAAAAAATATTTTTGTTATTTTTAATCAAATAAGTGAGATTTGATATAGATAAAAATTTTATAGTGTTATTAATATTTATCGAATAAAAATGTGGTAGTAACAAGTTTAAGGAAGTGAAACTAAGACGGGAAACTCATCTTTTTTTGATTTTTAAATAAGTAAGACCTTGTTCTCTTCCTTTTCGATATCAAGATAATTGATGAAGGTGATGCTTTGAACATTTTCACTGAAGTCGAAAAGATAAACATAGCAATTCTTCTATGCGAATACCTTTTTTTTTACACACAACCATTATCGAGAAGAGAAAATGTTCAAGTTTCTATACATTCTTTCTTAATTCAATTCATTCATATCCTTTTATTTTCAATTTTGGGTTTCCTTTAATTTCCTCTCCGAGCCAATCGATCGCCTTCTAGCTAGCATTTGTTTTTAGACTGATTAAAAATAAAAATATGTCGATCATATAATTAATTAGAATTGAGAGTAATTTTCAATCAACAATAACATATCTGATATAATACCACAAATAAAGTTAAGAAAAGGCAAAGTACACTCAAAATCGTATCTCTATATTAAAAGATAGGAAGATTGTATCTAATAAATTCTCGAATCAAAGATATTTATTGGGTGTGGGGAGGGGTTGAGGGGGGGGGGATATGTTCATGCTAAACAAATGAAAAATAACTCCATAAGATATAACACATATTAATACACATGCCAAATCCTCTTGTTATCATGATAAATCTTTTTGAAAGTACAAGTTTAAGAATTATATATATCCAATAACTATCAAAGTACAAAGTTCCAACAATATTAGGCTATTTTATTAATCTAGTCTCAATTATTTTTAAATTATCAAGAAATTTCTTCTGATACTTCCCTCGTGTGATTAATTAGAAAATTTTGTTTAGGAATATTGAGATTCTTATCTTCATAATCTTAATTAATTTATTTTTATAAAAAAAATATTTTCTCAAAGTGGCAAAAATGTATGTATATGAACTGTTTTGTCCCCTCTCTACCACTCCTCATGACTAGTAGGGTGGGGTACATAATGATATATTGACCTTAATTCTATGATTAGAGTTCAATTATATATACCTTTAATTTGCTCTAATTGTTCTCATAATTACTTCCAATTAATTAAAATGATAAATTTTGATTATAGTCTTTGTAGACCTGAATAAATATATTTAGCCTTCAATTATTTGAGATGTGGTGTGTACTTTTGATCCATTTAATTTATTCGTGAATAATCACAAATTTCAATAAGGGTTGCATCTGGAGGGGTGTGATGTAGGTCATCTATCCTGATGCAAGCATCGACTATTTTCGTGGCTTGAATGTTTGATCTCGTAAATCACACAGAGATAACTTTACTGTTACTCCAAGACTTCCCTTTAATATATCACAATTCACAAGGACCAAAATAAGAATTTACTAATAACTAGGGGATTAAAAGTGTCATTATCCTAACTTTTAATTAATTAATAAAAAGATTTTTGAAATACATGAATGACCAAATTTAGATAATTATTGGAGGTTTTGAGATATATGTTTTTTTTAATTAATAATAGAAGTCAATTAATGGAGTTGTAACTAATTAATTAACAATTCTTGCATTACTTAGCATGTTTTTTAGGATAGTGATAATTATGGAACAACTTTTTATTCCTAATTACTTATTAAAAGTCTGACATATTCAGGTCAATATCATGCTGCTATTATCCAAATATATATTTTTTTCGAAAATATTTCACGTTTTATAAAAATAAGGAGATTTCAATTTAGAGGAAATTTCGTAAATAGCTTTATTTATTTAGTTAGGAAATGTAACAACATTTCGATTTTCAAAACATAGTGAAATACATTATATCTGTATCTAACAAAAAATAATACTCATGATTTAGTTTTAAATGGAAGTAATCACTAACAAAGGTGTAATTTTTTTTTTTATAATGACATAATATATATACGAAATACTTTATGCATCTGACTGTCTTTATCTTGCCTTTAAATATGATCCCAAGCATTTCTATATATATAATTAGAAAATAATTTTATATCTTTTTCATAAGAAATTTTATTTTTACATATAAGATATCTTTATTTTTTTTCACATGAAAGATTACAAAAAATTATTTTCTTCAATTCAAATCGTAAAAGGCCAAAGAGATCTCGTTTCATCTATTCAAACCTCAACAATTACCACTTGAACTAAACTTTTACTATTTCCATTTTATTTTTTTTTGGTCTCATTTCTTTTGTATAAGCATTTTTTTGTTTCACCAAGATTCTTATCCTCTTCCTTTTTCATCTTTTTTAACTTTTTCCATTTAGATAGTATTGTTTGCATAGTTAAATGGAATATAGTACAATTCCTTTTTTTTCCTTAAAATTTAGGGAACATAAATTATTACATCATCTTTTTTAGAATATAATAAAATCCAACAAAGAATTTCCAAATTTCTTGTAACAAATCCTATGCTACTTAGTGTCTAGTACACCATATTTTTTATGGTACAAACATGACTCAAACAAAGCAATTTTTAGTACCATATGTTTGTGGTTTCCTATTACTCCTTAGAAATTTCATGTCTCAATTTACGTAACATTGTTTGATTGGACATAAAATTTAATAGATAGAAAAGACTTTTGAAATTTATGATCTAAAATAAGAAATTTATGTGAAAATAATCAAGTATCGTGCAACTAAAGGTATAACTTATCACGAGAGATTAGAGTTAAAATCTTATGAAAAGGCAAAAAAGTTAAGTGCTAAATTAGACACCAATCAGAGATAAAAGTTAAATTGAAGTTCAAACGTTTTTTTCATTAAGACATAAGAATTCAAGGGTAAGGGCAAGATGACTTTCTACCGCGATTCACCATTTCAAACATTATAAAGAGAATAATACTTCCATAAGAAGAATTTAGTGTCTTTCTGGTTCGTAATGGAAGTAATCGTCTCTAGTCTGGACACCACCGTTGTAAAAAAAAAAAAAGAAACTCAACTAAAGGAAAAAAAAAAAAAAACATAATATACATTTCAGGTTGAAGACACAAGATTTTCTGTTTGGCTACAATTTCTCAAAGATATCTGGAAAAAGTAGACATTTACAACAAGAATAGATTGAATTTTGCAATCTTGATCAGACAACACAACTAGTGTCAAAATTTCATCTACATCTAACACCTCTTTTCTGTATTTTCTACACAAAAATAGCTCAACCTAGTACATCTAAACAGATGGAGAGCGTGGCAACCGAATTTCATCAAGCTACGCAGGGGCATTTGTATCATCGTCACTGTCAGACTCGTAGAAAGGACCATCATCGTAATCATCGTTGTCTGACCCTTCAGTATTCCCAGTGTTATTTGAAGATGCATTTAGATTTCTGTGGGAATTCCAATCAGGAGGGAAGGTCTTCTGAAGTGCTTCTGTTAAATCACCTCCGGTCCTCTCAATCTTCCGCAAGCATCTGGACCAATGCACTGCAGTTCCCATATCGACAGTCAATCCAGACTCCATCATCTCTTCACAAACACGGTGGATCCCCTCTATAATGTAATACTCAGCAACTGTGGCCCTTGACAACAGCGACGTCATTAAACAATGATAGACGGCTTTGTCTGGCTTCAAACCAGATCGCTTCATCTCTTCAAAGCATTTTAGAGCCTTTTCAGGAAGTGAAGCCCGTGCCCAACCGTGTATGAGAGTGGTGTACGTTTTAACATTAGGTTTAACCCCAACCCTTTTCATCTCTAGAATTGTGTTCGTTGCTTTCTGAAACGAAACAAATATTGATTGTAGTCATTTGGATATTTGGGAAAAGAAAGAACATACAATCTTTTGCAAAGAAAAGCTACCATTAAGCAGAGCACATGAATAGACTCAAAGCATCTACACTCAGATTCCGACTAGCACAAGCATTAGTAGAGCCACAAAGTTGGTAACTTAAAACACTACATGGGTCAAACATATTTCACATAGTATTCAAAAGATTCCAAAATGTTCATAGGAAGTGCTTGAAAAAAACAAAAAGTATAAAGCATATCACAACTGAAAGTTACATGTGTACAGAACAGTACACAAAGCAACAAATGAGATCAATATATCCATTTGCAGGCATTTTGACGAAGCTGAATTAACAAATATGAAAGCATCTAAACTTATAATATCGTCAAAAAATACCTGCATGTCTCCAGCTTTACAACAAGCATTTACGAAAGAAGTATAGGTATGGATGTCAGGTTGAACCCCTTCTTGCCTCATTTGTTGCATCAGGTCAGCAGCCTCCCAGACATCACCTCTTCGAGCCCATCTGCACAGAGAACATAGCAAATATGACAGGATACAGTATAAGAAGATAGCCGGAGGTAAAATACCATCGAATATAAGGTTTATATAGCTGTTAAAAGCAATGTGCTAACCAACATTTACTTCCTTCCTCCCATCCCCCAAAGGTCCAAAGTCAGATGAAAGTTATGATGCTATAAAATAGTTTGCAAGCAGATACAACCAAATATGTAGACTCCATACCCATCAATTAATATGTTGTACACATAGGTGTTCCTCGGGATGTTTTTGGCACTCATTTCTTTTGTCACTGCCAAAGCACTTTGCATCCTGCCTGCTTTACAGCATGCCTTGAGTAATGCCTCATATGTATATATGTCAAGCTCCAGACCCTCATCTTTAATTCTTGAAAAATACTCAAAAGCTTTTCCTGTATCGCCAAGAGATGCATAACCATCCATAATGGTTGTATATGTACGCTCATTTGGCCTAATTCCTGCAAGCAACATCTCATCTAAAACTTCCACAGCTTTCTCCATCTGCATCGAGTTAAAGATGGAGCAAACAAATGAAAAAGGTATAAGAAAAAAAGAAGTCAGATAGGCCTGACAATTTCAAACATGGAATTACAGGCTCCACTATGAGAGTTGAACCCATAATAAAGGAGTTCAATAGCAGAGAAAGACCATGCAAAAGATATTGTAATGCCAAATGCAATACCAGTTCTAAGCACTTCCTGGCCCCGCAAACAAAGAGGAAACGAAGAGGAAGTATGTGAAGAAAATTGTGATCCTATAAATCCATCAAGAATCATGTCTAACATTGGAAGACATCTAGAAGTTCACAAGCTATTTATTATTAACACAACCTCAACGTTTGCATATTTGGTTAGCGAAATTCAAGTTCGGTTCTACAAGATTACCTAACACAGAAGTTGCTGATTCTTAATACCCATATGGCATTTTATTCTAATGATGTCCACAGTTTGCTACGTCGACTCCAGCTATAGATCAGTTTATTCAGTCTGAATGGTCCACGAAGGTTTCTCTTCTTTGAGAGGTCGCTCAATTTTTGTTGTAAGGTCTGTACAGTGAAAATACTTTCTAATATGCAGAAGCAGCAAGAATGCACTCTCAAGTTGTAAATGAGAGTCCATTTTCATGCATAATCAGTAATTTGGCACGTGAATTCATTTGTTAGGATAGGTAATTTAGATCTTAGTCTAACTATGCTGGTTTGCTATGCATAACAAAGCCATAAAGCAACATATTTCCATTTGATTAACTCCACTCCTGATTATTTCTCGGTCAACCCAACCAGAATGGCTAATGAGAGAAAGTTGTTCTTTTCTTTCAACCCTCTACAGGAAGTGCAGATGAGTGAGGCAGAAGTCGCAAGTTCACCACAAGAACATATTTTCATGTGAATTCTTGGTGGTTCATAATTGATCTTTTAGACAGTTACTAAAGAAAATCAATTATGTACATAAATCACTGGAACCTGTCAGACTGTACACATGCCATGTCCAGTACCCTTTATAGATTGGACAGGTAACACAAGGTCCTGGAACTTAGATTTACCTGACGGTTCTCAACAAGGCCAAGAATTAACGCATTGAAAGTTTGAACAGTTGGGATGCAGCCACTCCTTCTCATCATATCAAAAACATCAAGTGCTTTTCTTATTTCTCCAGTTTTAGCAAAGGCGTGTATAATGGGTATAAAAGTCCGTGAAGTAGGTCTATGCCTCTCCTTTTTCATTTCCTCAACTATACGTACAGCACGGTCTATGTTACCCATGCCACAAAATGCTCTGATAATGTTATTATAAAGGACCACATCTGGCTTCAAGCCGTCTCTTATCACATCCTCAAAAATTGCAAAAGCATTTGCCCAATCTTTCAGATTAATGAATCCGTTGATCAACATGGAATATGTCTTCATGTTATGCTTTATGCCAGCCAACTTCATCATTTCACTGACCTCAAAAGCTTTGGAGACTTTACCAACCTGCAAGGGTATAAAATTGATGAACAAATTTCAAATGAATTAAGATGTTGAGTAACAACTCATCAGCAATTCATTATATTGTAATTAGCAGGGGCAGATGCAACCTTTTGGTACAGGGTTCACCCAAACCCAATACTTTCGATGTGGACCATAGATATATATGTGAAAATCAACTAAATTTCAACATGCACTAGATCTGAACCCATAACTTTTTCATATAATGAGTTCAGGGCTAGAACTTTAAAGCCGAACCCATCAAGTTAAAATCTTAGATCCGCCTATGGTGATTAATTACTTTAAGTGTAGGCCCAAATGGGTAAAGTTTTCATAATGCAGGATTACCATAGCTTTAGACCATGGAAATAGTAAAACATCTTTCTGATTAGTGGGAATAAAAAATTATTTTGCATACCAATGATTGATACTTAAAAAAACACTTCGCCAGATGTTGTTCATCTTTACTTAGGGTTAAAAACCAGGAAAGCTGTAAAAGTCAGAGAGAAAGCAATATCCTCGAAATTGAGACTATCAAGATAGCATATGACACAAGTTATTCTACGACATGAACAATGTTGAAAGACAGACACTTTTTAAATTTGCTGTAAAAAGGGAAAGGGATGAAATATGACCAAGCAATTCAATTTAGTAATATAACTCTGACTTGATGCACATGACTCTAGTCACCAGCACATTATGGGAACTTGATGGTTACAAAATTGCTAGAATCTAATGGTGCAAGAATTCCACATGCTAAGTCAACCATATTGTTGAAACTTTTGGTTTTGAGGAGGCAGATTCTGGGGTCTTAAGTAGGAGACCATGGTCATGACTCACAGTAGAACTAAATTATCCTTTTTGCCCATTGCTACTATTTACATGAACTCTGTAACAGGGTATCGAATCAGAATGTCTTGCAAAAGACGCAAAAAAAATAAAAGTCAGCATACTAATGAATGAAAGTTACAAATACACCGACAGCAATGACAAAAAGGCACCTTGATATAGAGATTCATTAAACATCCGTAGCTGACAACTGAAGGTGTAAAACCACACTCCTGCAAGAGAAATTACAATACCACATTAGACAACTCAGCAATGCAAATAAAGAATCAACGCACACAAAGCTGTCCATGACCATTGCAAGGTCTACTCAGAAGTCCTATTTCATATTCAAAACACTGTCAGAAAGGTTTTGTATTTTCTCCTTTCAAAACTTTGTTCAGAAAGGTGTTCCATTTTTTTTTTAAAAGTCGCAATGCACTTACATTATCCTTCTGTGAAGAGTTTTCTTCTGTTACTGAAGTTCCAAATAATTCTTACCCCCTCCCCCCTTCCTTAAAGAAGTGCCCAAGATATCATGCAATCAGTTTGTAGGTTGATAATTTTTCATACTAATCTAAACTGTATGTAGTACAGAAAAAAATTTGACCAAGCATAAGTAAATTTCATTCAGCTATGCAATTAGACTAAATAATACTTACCTTAAGTCTATCAAATACAATGAGACATTTGTCCTCATTTCCTATCGAGGTATAACCATCCATCATGATATGATAGATATCAATTGGAGCATCAATACCCTCTTCTTCCATCTCCCTAACCAACTCTTCAGCTCGGTCCATATTGCATGTTTGGCTGTCAGTACATTAAAAAACCCAAACAGATAACATTAGCTTGCAATGATATCCATGAAACATGAATGAGTTATCAGGGAGTGTGAAGAAAGTGAATTTCAGGGAATAGTGGGAAGTAGAAAAACGGTTTGCTCTTTGAAGTTGCATAATACTAGACCATAATGAACTTGAACTAAAAATTGGAAGGTCGAAAGGCTAAATATCAAAGAAAACACACCAGTTAGCATAGATGATGCTGCCATATATAATAGCATTTAAAGTCAGATGCCTCTCTTTAGCCTCCTTAAACCATCGCTCTGCAGCTCTTCCACAAAAATGAACAGCAAATGAAAGATTAGGAACAAGGTTCTCACCATGCAACCCAAACAAAACTTGAGATAACTAGTTTCTCCAAAAAAAAAAAAAAAAGAACTTGATAGCACAAAAGTAGCTTTAGTGCGAAGACATTGTTTCAGGTATCATGTATTGACCTCAAAGCAGACATATTATTCCAGCATAAAATAAAGACTACATTGTGGGAAGATGTCATTGCGTACAATCAGTTTCAATTACTTCAAGAGCTGTCAAGCAACAAAATAATCTAGCAAGCACTCTGACAGTTTGAGACAGGACATTTTATTCCCGCAGGGGGTTGTGTTGGATTAGTCCATAATCCATATAGCTATCATAACTATATACACATTACATAAAACCTAGAAAAAGGTTATATATTTCTATATTCCAACAAATAACTCAGTAATACAATTATGCACAGTTAATATATCCACACTTACAATACAGTCAATTTAATTGTTGTTGACTTGCGGTTGAAATTTCAACTTCAAACTTCAGTATTTAGTTTTA
This sequence comes from Solanum lycopersicoides, assembly GCA_022817965.1. Lineage (NCBI taxonomy): Eukaryota > Viridiplantae > Streptophyta > Magnoliopsida > Solanales > Solanaceae > Solanum > Solanum lycopersicoides. The sequence continues at coordinate 1,593,484 of CM040628.1, read as the reverse complement.
CACTTCCTAGGTCATTTACTAAACCAAGATTAAAATGAGAGGAATACACTTTCAAACTACACAACCTTATAAAATCCAATGGAAACACAACCAAAATAGCAACACAGACAAAAGCTTTAAAAGAAGAGGTAACCAGAGACGAAGCTGTGTGAATAACAATTAAAGGCAGGTCGATTCCTCACTCTATATTGCCCAGTTTTGCAAATCCATCAACAAGGATGCTGTGAGTCACGAGACTCATTTCAATTCCTTCATCTTTCATTCTCCTCACACAAGATAGTGCTTCTTCCATGTCTCTAGCCACTGCATAAGCATGGATGAGGCTGCAATAACAATACAGAGAATATGGTAAAATTAAAGCTTTTTGAGCAATGAACTTGAATCTCAACGAGTGAAGTTGTAATAGTTTCCTAAATGCTTTAGCCATACTAAGAAAATGAACAGAACCATTTTGAGTAATTAACAGTGAATAAATATTTACAACCAACATTGAAGGAAAATTTTCTTTTTCGAGTACGAGAGAGTCAAGAGAAATGAAGGAGGAAGAGTGGGAAATTTCATGGGACAACCACTGGACCAGAAAAAATTAGATGGAGACACAGTGAAGATGGGCAGCTCTAAGTGAATAAAGTTTACAAGTGGAGTCTATTTGAGATGGAAGGAAGTCCCAAGGGTCCATGGAAAGCTACTTGGAAAAGCATGGCACTAATAAAGTTTACTTTTGTACTCTTTGCATCTTCCTGATGCCGGTAATGAAACAACTTACTTCATAAAAAAAAAAAAAAAAAGTAGAAATGTTTTACATGGCTAGTGGTGACGAAAGAATGCCTCACCCAATGAGGCACTTCAGAAAAGGAAACTTAAGATAGCCTCTAGATTCCCTTTATGTGTGGAGGCTGCAGAAACTAAGTCACTTGTTCCTTCATTGTAAGGTAACTACACAAGTTTGGGCACTCTTTATCTATTTGGCTAGGGAGGAATGGACAACACCAGAGCACACCGCAGATATACTACGCTGTTAGATAAGAAGAGGTGGGAGTAAGAGTAAAAAATGATGGTGGAGAACATACCAGCCAGTATTTGGTGGAATATATGGAAGGAGAAAACTGGAAGATTTTTTTAAGGCAGATCTAGTTCCATACAAAAGATCAAATGGAATTGTATCACAATTGTATGTTTTTGGTGTAAAGAGTAATGTAAAGATAGAAGATGAAGTTCAGATAATGGACTTCTTAGGAGTTCTGTAATTAATATTCTCCTTGTAAGCTCATATTTGGAGGTGGCCAGCATTAAGGTATGTTGAGGAATACATGTTCCCAGTTTTCAAAAATAAAAATAAAAATGAAGGACCACAAACTATGCAATTAATAAAGGAACTCATGTTCAAACCTTAGGAAAAGAGAAAATTTCAGCAAGAATTAAGTTAAGAAAACAATGAGTATAAGCGATGATCAAAAAGATTAATAAAGTAAATGATGTTTGAACAAATTGTTTGCAACTCCTACACCTAAACTCCTAATCTAGGGCCTAGGCAAGACTCTTAATTGAGGTAAGACTTCTATTCTAGGCGAGATTCCAAATAGGATATGCAAAATGAGGGGAAAAGGTACCGTAATCCAGAAAAACTAAAAATAGCCGAAAGTAGAAGAAGTCTAGACAGTTACTAATTGACTGAATTCCACCAGGATCATGGTCAATTGTTCTAAGCAATAGATAAGAAGAGGAAGCGGGCAATGAGTACTGGCTTCAGGAAAAGGGAAAGGGAAAGAATGTCAAAAATGGATGGAGAAAAATACATTGGCTTTCAACATATCTACTCACTAGTGCTGGGAGTAATTTCCGACAGTATTTTGCTTAACAAAGGACTAATTAAAACTGAAACAACAGTTTGGCAGGGGAACTTACTTGGTATACACATGAACTGTTGGCTCTATCCCTCGAGCACGCATCTTTTCAAAGGTTTCACGTGCACGATGCATGTCACCACGCCGTCCATAATAGTTCACCATTAAACCAAACTCTTTCCTGGATGGCTACAAAAAGAAGGTATCACTTCCTCTGAAAGAATATGATCAAGAGCTCTGCAGAAGCATGTTGTACTTTACCCACTTCGAGTATAAATTAGCTAATTACCTGTCAACCGAAGTAAAATGCATTGTTTCATGGAGAAGAAGCTTATGAGACTCTAACAGATATAGAATATAGCAAGAACATACATGACCTTTCATTTGATAATCACATTGCAGTTGTGGATAAGCAATAAAAAGAGCAAGTGGATAATCACAACTTGCACTAATGAGAAATCATATTTTTGGCAATATTAAAACTTGTATCCTCATAAGTCATATACAATGCTCTTTCTATAATGGGGAGTCCAGAATATTAGTCACCATTTTACTAACAATATTGTTCTGTTACAACATTCAAATGTTTCAAGAACATAAATTCATTTACATAAAATAGGCCAGAGGAACATCATTTTGATGGACAAGCTACAGCTTATGAAAGAAAATTGATTCCCTTCATTTTGCAGCCTAATAATGGTAGCATTATTAGCATGTCAGGACTCAAAAGGATATTTTGGCCTAAATTCCAAGTCTCTCGGGTATAAAGAAAGAGTCAATCAATTCAAAATAACCGTGCACTGCATATGAAACATGTTCACAGCCTATATCACTTTTGAGGGATCTAGTTTAAGCTTTGCTAATACGGTCAAGACTATCAATTACTCATTAGTAAAAAGTAAAAACACATTAGCATGCACAAAGTAAGCACCAAAACGATTGTTATAAAAACAAATCCCATACTACATACTTAGAATTCCAATTCCTTATCATCATTCATTGTTTTCCTACAAGCAATGCAAGAAAAGTAAATTGCGGGAAACTCGATAAACATGATACCTTCTTGATTCTCTCGAAAGCTTGCACAACGGCCTGCCAATTCTCTGGCTCTGTATCTAAAACCTTTCTGAATCATTTCTTGAGCCTTCCCTTTCCTCATGCCACTTGGACCTATACTCCACATCATCTTCCCCTTCCACCCACCTCCTCTTTCCTCGGTTTTCGCCTTCATTCTCCTCCCATCATCCAATTTAACAGTCAACACCCTCCCATGAAACTCAACCCCATCAAACTCAACAGCCTTCATTGCTGCCTTCACTGCAGTTGAGCCTCCATATATCACAAACCCAAATCCCTTATTCATTTCTGTTTCATGATGACCCTTTATCAAAATCACATTCTTGATAGGCCCAAATTGTCTAAAGAACTCAGTAAGCTCCTTCTTCTTAACCCAAATTGGTAAATTCCCAATAAAGACTTTCCCTTTTTCCCTAAATTTACTATTTTTTTGCATTTCTTCAACATCTGAACTGTCCAAATCACTCTCATCTCCTTCAGTTGGGGGACTCGGTGTGGGGTGGGGGTGGGGGTGGTGAGAGTTTGTTAGATAACCAAAGTTTGTTACTGAGGATTGGTGGTGGTGAAGTGTTAGAAGGGGAATTAAGGAGAAGTTTTAAGGGGTTTTTGGAAAATTCGAGATTCTGAGAATGAGTGGTGATATCAGGGGGCTTATTGGTGGTGGGGCGGCGGAGGCTGGTGGAGGTGGTGGGTTTTTCAGGGGAGTCAGAGGATGATTTGAGGGAGAGGATGCAGGTGGTGGAGGGATGGTGTTTCCCGGCGAGAATGGAGGTGGTGAAGGGTGGCGGAGATGGAGAGTAGTGTGCGGTGGCAGAGAGGGAGAAGATAATGCTGTCCATTATCATCAACTCCACTGAGAGAGCTCAACAGTGTGTTGAGAGTTCATAATGTTAACATGCTCTGTGTCACTTCAAGGGCAATTTTGGTAATTGATAAAAAATACACCACTCGATGTATTCGATATTCATGTTAGGATATTAATGAATTCAGATTTATATCGTGTAATACTCGTTAAATAGACCATGTATGACCAATCAAACATGACTTATTAGACCCTTTTAAGGGATCCAGAATGAAAATCCATAACCTCAAATTAAGAGTGAAAGAATTATCATTCGACCACGACATTTGATATGATAACACACAAATAATACATTTCGCTCAAAGATTGTCTTTGCATTCCAAAATTCATATTGGAAA